>PVIH01003330.1:35598-70908 GCA_004025045.1 Sigmodon hispidus | reverse complement strand
GGATAGCTCAACCAGACAGAGACTCAACAGAGAAATAAGGAGTCTAAAAGAGGTTATGATGCAAATGGATTTAATAGATATCTACAGAAGCTTCCACCCAAATGCAAAGGAATATACATATTTCTCAGCTCCTCATGGAACTTTCTCCAAAATTGTTCACATAATTGGTCATAAAGCAAATGTCAACAGATACGAAAAATGGAAATAATCCCTTGTAACATATTGGACCACCAGGGCCTAAAATTAGAGTTCAACAACATCAAAAATCAAAGAAAGCCTACCAACTAATGGAAACTAAACATCACTCAGCTGAACCATCTCTGGGTCAAGGAAGAAATTAAGAAAAAAATCAAAGTCTCCCTAGAATTTAATGAAAATGAATCCACAACATATCCAAACTTGTGGGACACAATGAAAACAGTCTTAAGAGGAAAATTCACTGCACTAGATGCCTACATGAAAAACCTAGAGAAATCCCACATTAGAGACCTAACAGGTCAGCTGAAAGCCTTAGAACAATTAGAAGCGAACTCACCTAGAAGGAGCAGATGGTAGGAAATAATCAAACTTAGAGCTGAAATCAATACAATTGAAACAAAAAGAACAATACAAAGAATCAATGAATCTAAGAGTTGGTTCTTTGAGAAAGTTAACAAGATAGATAAGCCCTTAGCCAAACTAATCAAAAAACAGAAAGAGAGTGTTCAAATCAACAAAATCAGAAATGAAAAGGGGGACATAACAACAGACCCCCAGGAAATACAGAGAATTATCAAGTCATATTTTGAAAATCTGTATTCCACAAAAATGGAAAACCTAGAAGAAATGGACAGCTTTCTGGACAAGTACCATCTACCAAAATTAAAAGGAGATCAGATTAATTACCTAAACAGGCCTATAACCCTTAAGGAAATTGAAGCTGTCATTAAAAACCTCCCCAAAAATAAAAGCCCTGGTCCAGATGGTTTCAGTGCCGAATTCTACCAGACATTCAAAGATGAATTACTACTGTTACTCCTCAAACTATTTCACACAGTAGAAACTGAAGGAATATTGCCTAATTCCCTTTATGAGGTCACAATTACCCTAATACCCAAGTCACTCAAAGACACAACAAAGAAGGAGAATTACAGACCAATTTCCCTCATGAATATTGATGCGAAAATTCTCAACAAAATTTTGGCAAACCATATACAACAATGTATAAAAAATATCATCCACCACGACCAAGTAGGCTTCATCCCAGAAATGCAGGGCTGGTTTAACATACGAAAAACTGTAAACGTTATCCATCATATAACCAAACTAAAGGAACAAAAGCACATGATCATATCCTTAGATGCTGAAAAAGCCTTTGACAAAATCCAACACTCCTTTATGATTAAAGACCTGGAGAGATCAGGAATACAGGGAGAATACCTAAATATAATAAGGTAGTTTACAAGAAGCCGACAGCCAGTATCAAACTTAATGGAGAAAAACTCAAAGCATTTAGAATGGCTGAAAGGCACCTGAAAAAGTGCTCATCATCTTTAGCCATCAAAGAAATGCAAATCAAAACAACTTTGAGGTACCACCTGACACCTGTTAAATTGGTTAAGGTAAAAAGACACAGATGACAGCCAATGCTGGAGAGGATGCGGAGCAAAGGGAACACTCCTCCATTGTTGGTGGGAGTGTAAGGTTGCTCAGCCACTTTGGAATGTACTATGATGGTTTCTCAGAAAATTGAGAATCAATCTCCTCAAGGACCCAGCAATACTACTTATTGGTGTATACCCTAAAGATGCACAGTCGCATTCCAAAGGCATTAGCTCAACTATGTTCATAGCAGTGTTATTTGTAATAGCAAGAACCTGGAAACAACCTAGATGCCCCTCAACTGAAGAATGGATTAACAAACTGTGGTACATCTACACAATGAGGTACTACTCAGCAGTAAGAAAAAATGATATCCTAAATTTTGCAGGCAAATGGATGGATTTGAAGAATATCCTCCTGAGCAAGGTATCACAAACCCAGAAAGATAAGCAGGGGATATACTCACTCATTAGTGGACTCTAAACAAACAAACAAACAAGAAAAAAGCAAAGCATGCCCAAGCTGCAAACCCCACTACTGAACAGCTTGGGATCAGAAACACCTTGGACTGACTCCTTGGATCCCACTCTCCCTAGAGGAACACCAGACTCAGTCTTGAGGTTGGGGGTAGAGAACTGGATCTGCCAGTAGAGGCTGAACTAAGCAATATTGGGACAGTGGGACCTTGGGACCACCTGCCCCCTGCCCGAGGTCCTACTGTCCCAAGTGGGGCGAAGGGGGGGATGGGAAGTTGTGGAGAAGAGAGAATGACCTGATGTGGTGGGAGGGGGAAGGGACCTTGAATAAGGATATACAAGGATAGAAAGTATGACTTCTTTGTTCATAATAATAAAAATAAAAATAAATAATATAAAAAGAATACACAAATGAATCAAAATAGAACTTTCTTATGTTTTAATAGTTGTCACAAAATTAATATGGTGAGTTAATATTAAAAAATAACATTGATTCCTATGCAGAAAAGAATCAATTTTAGTTTTAATTATGACTTTGAAGTCACTATGTTATTGTGCTAAACCAACTCAATTGATTGTTCTGACATTAAACATGTGCCAAACCATGAAATAATGCTTAAAATTCTAACTTTTTATAAGGTCATACCATCTAGAACAATGAAGAAGACAACGTGATTACCATGCACTGATAAATGTATCCTGGATTTTCACATCCAGTTCTTAGACATCATTTAAATAGATATTTAAACATGTCACCTATTCACAGAGAACCACAAGTTCTCCAAGGCTGACAGGTCTGAAAGCCATTCTACACAATATTCTTAGGTGAATTCAATGAGTTTGACATGGAGAAAAGTCTCAAAAGTCATGACTGTTCAGTTTTCTACCATGAGAGCAATTGTCCTGACAAGAATTGCCAGAGACTGTGGTAAAATAATAAAAACTGAGTGGAAGACAGTGGGACCCAAGTCCAAGAGGAATTGAAAAAGAGAAAACTGGCAATTCAAAGAGGATTTGGTCATGGGAGAAAATGTGATGTTCCTATGATTTGGGTCTCTCACCAAAGGTCCTCCCCATCCCTAATGAAAGGGATGTATTCACTTTAGGAGTCACAGGCAAGCATTTAAATAACCTTGTAGAGACATTCCTTGCAAAGTCTCATTCTAACCCACAGGTAGTAGAGCTTCATGTGCTAAGGGACCCACTAAGAGGATGCTCTCTTTGCTGTGTCTTTGCCCTTATATTTGAGCTTTGCAATGTGAGAGTTCCTTCTTCAAATTTTTTCACCACTCAGAATTAGTACTTAGAAATGCTACAATAGTTCCCACAATCTCTCATTGCTTTATAATATGGCCAAAAGTGCAAAACAATCAACATAAAACCAAGGCAAGCTGCATAAACAGACAAAAGGATTAAATTGCAATATAAAAGAAAAATAATTAAGAACAATTAGGAATGCTAAGTTTAGATTATCCAAGCATGAGGAACAATGAGCATATCAATGCTGTACACTGGGGAGTGCAGACAAGTAAAAAATGGCTTTTTTTAAATGAACAAATAAGATGTGTAGGGAGCTGCATTGTACCGTGCCCTAAAGATGGCGCCGGTTTCTGCCTTCAGCCCTCCCGAGGGCTAGTGCTCTCGGGAGTAAACAACTCCTTTTTTGGCTGTAGGCGAGGATGGTGGCTTGCTTCCACGTCCTAGGACCTATGGGCAATGTCCACGTAGCTTACTGGGGTTGGAGGCCCAGAGGGTATTTAGCCACGAGCGGGCTCCCCCCCCCCGGCGAGGGGGGGCGCGATAAAGATGGAAATCTAGATGGGCGAGGGAAGTAAAATCATAAAGAATATAAAATGCTAAAGTGTAATTATTAATAAGCTCTTATACTAAGTCATTTCTAAGATTAAGCTCTATTCTGTCTTATGTTTATCATACTGGGGAAACTGCATAAGTCCTGGGGCAGACAACATGGATCTGAGTCTCAGGAAATCTGCTCAAGAGGTGGACAGTGGAATTATGTGATCTCTTTGAAATTTGCTTCAATCTCATCTGAGAAAAGTGACCTTGAAATTGAGTATTTTGATTCTATTCTATTCTATTAACACTCGAAAAGAATATATTCACAAGTTCAAGTTTTCACTATTTATGTACTCTCAGCTTTGCATGGTTCATATTTTCATCTGCTCTCAGAAGACTCCTTTCTGTTGGTCCCTGAACAATACAGCATTCAGATATAGCTGGACATTAAACCTTAGGAGCTAATTTTATTCTCAATAATGTTTGAGGCATTGCATTTCACCCCTTGCTATTTTACACACATTAGCACACTGGCAAGTCCCTTTGACATTTGGTCAACACATTGCAATCTCTCATTTTTATTATTAATATTTGCTAACAGATTTTGAACTTTGACTATACATCTTGAACCACATTTAGTTTGATGGTGTATTCTGAAAAATTCACTTGTAGTCAGCTTTATATATAGGATTCTCAGATCTAGTAGGAAAAAAGCCAAATGAATTTCAGATAAACAAACTTTCACACCCATGGACTTCATGCAATTTCTGGCATCCTACATTTTATTAATCAAAACTAATTATGTACCATACGGCTTTATTCAGCATTCTTTTTAAAACAGCATATTGAGTCAGGACTAACAGAGATTCAAATCAGAATAGTGCTTTCCCTGTCAGATGAGGGAAAAGGACACAGTAGTACCATTTATTTCTTAAATACCTGTATGTAGATTATTCCTTCAGATGAACTCAATAGGATCTTTAAATAATTCACAACCAAAGAAAAGAACACAAAAGTGTGTGTTCTCTTTCAGCACCTTCTAAGTATACACTCCAACACATCCATCATTGGGTTGATAGGATATAGATACATAGATAGATAGATAGATAGATAGATAGATAGATAGACAGATAAATAATAGATAGATAGATGATAGAAAAATTAATAGATAGGTGATAGATTATGGGTAGATGATAGATGGTAGATAGATGACTGATAGATAATAGATATGATAGAGAGATAAATAGGTGATAAATGATAGATAGATGATAGGCAGAATAGAGAAATAGATAGGTGATAGATAATAGATAGATGATTGATAGATGGTAGATAGATAGATAGTCTTTTAAATACTTAATTATATTTTGATTCATAAAATGTATAGAGATATTTCATCAGCCAGAGCTTCCACCCATTTGGAAGTAGATAAATCAATAGTAAACAGAGCCACCATGTTCATAGCTTTACACAAGCTTTACCTAGGAAACTGGGATTTCTGTAAGCTAATCAAGCTAATTTCACTATAAATTCTGAAATGCCTTGAGCTTTTCTTCTGCTGAAACTGGAGATCACTGACATTTTTCTGAAATTTACTTCTCTGTACATATAATAAGATCTTTTATATTTCTCAGGGTTGTGAAAAATCACATTATATCACTAATCATTAACATTCTCACTATCAAAACATTACTATAATAAAAATACTTGACAAGAATTTCAGCATCCCAAATAAGCCACTTATTCTTTGAAATTCACAATTTTCTGGTGGTTCTGCATTTCAAATGTTCTTTTATGATCATGAATAAGATTATTCAAGTTCAGAAATTGAAAATAAATAGTTATATAATATATATGTATGTGTTTTAAAGTATATATAAATATCTCTTTGCTAAAACATCATTATGCACCTAAATATACATTTGGGCAGATGACAAGTTAGGAAAGCAATTAGAAAGTGTTCATCACAGTGAAGATTGAGATAAACCTATAATGAATAACAATTATTTTTATAGTAAGCTTAATTCTAATAGTAATTACCTGAGCCTGATAATATATAAAGAAGCATAAAAAAGGAAAGTTTTCTTAGTAATTTAACCATTTGACTAGTCCTCTCCAGTGGTTCACAAAGAGATGATGTTGTTACTAACACCTTATATGCTTTCTTCGTGAAAGCAAATATTCAAGCCCCTCTCTAGCTGCTAGTCTTTCCCAGCATAAACAAAAGCACAGAGAAAAAGTTGGTCTTTTATTTCACTCCTCTGTTTATAACATGGTTAATGTCAATGAGTGTTCCTAAAAATTTATAGAGCTTTAATATAATATATATTACCAACTTGATTTACTGAGGCATAGGGTAAAGAGTTTAACAATGTCACCTTGAAATTGTAATCCAAAAATGGACATTTTCATTTACAAAGCAATAATGGACAGATTATTTAGGATGTTTAAATCTATGAGGGTTTCTTAGTCTAAGCCAATGTTCTTGACTCTGAAGTTTATTGCCTTGTATCAGAAAACTTGATTAGAATATGAGATTTTAGAATCTCTAAACACTAAGATATCCTAAGAGGCCGCAGTTTGTTGCTTTAAAGATGAATATTCAGTCTTCCTTGGAGGTACAGTCTCTGTATTCTAGGTCAGTTTTATAAATTATTTTTAACCTTTCCATATTCTATATGTTTCAAAATGAATGTGTTTCCAGCTTGGGAGTTTATGTTGTAAAGATTCAAAGAATGTTTTTGTTGTTATATAAGTCAATGTTCAAAATACTGTTTAATAATCAGCCACAGCAAGATGTGGGAGGAAAATAAGATAATTCTATTTATATTTAATAATAAAATTGAAGAAATAGTTAAAATTTAATAAATATGTTTTCAGATTAGCAAATATTACCATGCTATAGTAACTGATCTTTCTTTATAAGTTAACACAGTCTAGACTTCCTTTCATGCTGTCCTTTCTTTGAAAGAATGCAGCCCATTTCATATAAATGTGAGTTGTATTGATCATAAGAAAGAATAACAAAACTATAATAATTGAAAAGTTAATAGATATGAGAGTCAGGCAGCTTCAGACACTGAGGATCCCAGGTCCAGAGCAGAGTAAGAGGCCTGCCCTGGACAAGGGCTGAGAGAAGCCTTCCCCAGCATTCCCGGGGATCACATCACAGACACGTGGGCCCCGCCTCCAAGGCAGGCTGTGTCAGCACAGAAGGATGGACATCTCTCTGCATAGTGTGACCCCTTGGTGTCCAAGGCAGAGTGGGAGTCAGGCGGCTCCAGACAGTAAGGATCCCGTGGCTTGACTAGAGTAAGAAATCATGCAGACTCTGTGTCCAGAGCAGACAGGACACCTACAACCCCTGTGGCTACAACTGACTAAGATTCCACTAAGACCTGACTAAAAGTGAACCAAGGAAGTAATGGGCAGACATCAGTGCAAGAATACATATAACAATATAAATGACAAGAAGGCACCACCAGAAGCTGATGGCTCTACAACACCAAGATCAGAACAGAGCAATGAAGAGGAAGCAAAAGGAAACAACAATACAAACACCTTTATGAAGATTATAAGCGCCTTAAAAGAAGATTTGAAAAAGTCCCTTAAATAAATAGAATAAAAAACAAATAAAAAATTGGAAGAGATGAACAGATAATGTATTCAATAAAATTGTAGAAGAAAACTTTCCAAACCTAACAAAGGAAATGCCTATGAAGATACAAGAAGCTTACAGAAGACCAAATAGATTAGACCCCCCAAAAAAGGCTGCTTGCCATACAATAATTAAGCCAGAAAACATACAGAACAAAGAAAAAATATTAAGAGCTTCAAAGGAAAAGGACCAATTTACCTATAAAGGCAGACTTATCAGAATAACACCAGACTATTCAATGGAAACAATGAAAGCAAGAAAGTCCTGGTCAGAAGTTATACACACACTAAAAGACCAGGGCTGCAAACCCAGACTACTATACTTAACAAAACTATTAATCACCATAGGTGGAATAAGCAAGATATTTCATGACAAAGACAGGTTGAAACAATACCTATCCACAAATTCAGCACTGCAGAAAGTACTTGAAGGAAAACTTCAACCTAAGGAACCCAGATACACCCATGAAACCACAAACTATCAATCTCACAGAAGAAAATCCCTAAGAAATAAAATACACACAAACTATCACCAAAAATAACAAGAAGTAACCATCAGTGGTCATAAATAGCCCGTAATATGAATGGACATAATTCACTTATAAAAAGGCACACCGAACATGATGGATATAACAAAAGCCAACCTTCTGCTGCATACAAGAAACACCCCTCAACTCCAAAGACAAACACAGGCTCAGAGTACAGGGTTGGAAAAAGACTTTTCAATCAAATGGCCCCAAGAAACAAGCTGGTGTTGCTATCCTAATATCCAACAAAGTAGACTTCAAACTAAAATACTAAAATCAAACAAAAGAGACCAGGACAGATATTATTTATTCATCTCAGGAAAAAACAATCAAGATGAGATCTCAATCCTGAGTATTTATGCCTCTATATAAGGGCATCTTCATATGTAAAGGAAACACTACAAAAGCTTAAACCCCACATCAAATGTCACACTCAAATAGTGGGAGACTTCAATACCCCACTTTCACCCTTGGATAGGTCAACCACACAAAGACTCAACAAAGAAATAAGGGGTCTAACAGATGTTATGATGCAAATGGACTTAATAGATATTTACAGAAGCTTTCATCTGAACACAAAGGAATATTCGTATTTCTCAGCACCCCATGGAACTTTCTCTAAAATTAACCACATACTTGATCATAAGGCAAATATCAGTAGATGCAAAAAAAAATGGGAATAACCCCTTGTATCATATCAGACCACAATGGCCTAAAGTTAGAATTCAACAACAACAAAAATCACAGAGAGCCTACAAACTCATGATTACTAAACATCTCTACATTGAACCACGTCTGGGTCAGGGAAGAAGTTAAGAAAGCAATCAAAGACTTTCTAGAATTTAATGAAAATGAATCCACAACATACCCAAGGGACACAATGATAGCAGTGCTAAGAAGAAAATTCATAGCACTAGATGTCTAAATGAAAAACGAAAGAGAAAGTTCACAGAAGAGACCTAACAACTCAGCTGAAGGCACTAGAACAATTAGTAGCAAACTCATCTAGAAGAAGTAGATGGCAGGAAATAATCAAACTTAAGGTTGAAATTAGTACAATAAAAACAAAGAGAACAATACAAAGAATCAATGAATCAAAAAAATTGGTTCTTTGAGAAAGTCAACAAGATAGACAAACCCTTATCCAAACTAACCAAAAGGCAGAGAGAGAGTATCCAAATTAACAGAATCAGAAATGAAAAGAAAGACATAAGGAGAGACACCTAGGATATCCAGAGAATTATCAGGTCATACTTTGAAAATCTATACTCTACTAAGATGGAAAAATCTAAAAGAAATGGACAGTTTCTGGACAAGTACCAATTACCAATATCAAATTAAGAACAGAATTAAAGACCTAAACACACCTATCACACCAAGGGAAATTGAAGCTGTTACTATGTCTCCTAAATAAAAAAGTCTAAGTTCAGATGGTATTATTATAGAAATCTACCAGACATGCAAAGAATAACTAATTCCAATATTCAACAAACTGTTCCATACAGTGGAAACTGAAGGAACGTTGACAAACTCTTTTTATGAGATCACAATCACCCTGATACCCAAGCCACTCACAGATGCAACTAAGAAAGAGAACTACAGACCAATTTCCCTCATAAACATGATGCAAAAATACTCAACAAAATTCTGGCAAACTGATTACAACAACATATAAAAAAAGTCGTCCACCACAATCAAGTAGGCATCATCCCAGAAATGGTTCAACTTATGAATAGCTATAAATGTCATCCATCATATAAACAAATTGAAGGAGAAAATCACATGATCATCTCCTTAGATGCTGAAAAAGCCTTTGACAAAATTCAACACTCCTTTATGATAAAAGTCCTAGAGATATCATGAATACAGGGAAAATTCCTAAGTATAATGAAGGCAATTTACAAAAAGCCAATGGCCAACATCAAACTAAATAGAGTAAAACTTAAAGCATTCTCACTAAAATCAGGAACTAGACAAGGATGTCCCCTCTCTCCGTATCTATTCAATATAGTTTTTGAAGTTTTAGCCAAAGCAATAAGAGAACAAAAGTAGATTAAGGGGATACAAATTGGAAAAGAAGAAGTGAAACTATATTTGCAGATGATATGACTATATACATAAGTGACCCACAAAATTAACCAAGGAATTTCTACAGCTGATAAACACCTTCAGCAATGTATCAGGATACAAGATAAATTCAAAAAAATCAGTAGCCTTTCTATACACTAAAAACAAATAGGCTGAAAAAGAAATAAGGGAAACATCACCCTTTATAATAGCTGCAAATAACATTAAATACCTTGGAGTAACTATAACCAAAGAAAATCAAAGTTTTGTTTGACAAAAACTTTAAATCACTGAAGAAAGAAATTGAAAAGGATACCAGAAAATGGGGAGATCTCCCATGTTCATGTATAGATAGGATCAACATAGTAAAAATGGACCAAAAGCAAACTACAGATTCAATGTAATTCCTATCAAAATTCCAACACAATTTTTTACAGACCTTGAAAGAACAATACTCAACTTCATTTGGAATAACAGGAAAGCCAGGATTGCGAAGACTATTTTGCGCAGCAAAATAATCTCAGAAGGCATCAGCGTCCCTGACTTTAAGTTATACTATAGAGCACAGTATTAAAAACAGCCTAGTACGGGCATAAAAACAGACTTGTGAATCAATGGAATGGAATTGAAGACCCAGACATTAACCCACACACCTATAAACACATGATTCTTGACAAAAAGTTCAAAAATATTCAATGGAAAAAGATAGTATCTTCACCAAATTGTGTTGGCATAAGTGGATAGCAGTATGTAGAAAAATGCAAATAGACCCAAGCCTATTACGCTGCACAAAACTCAAATCCAAGTGATCAAAGACCTTGACATAAAATCAGCTATGCTGAACTTGATAAAAAAGAATGTGGGAAATACCCTCCAACACATTGGCACAGGTGGTCACTTCCTAAATATAACACCAGTAACACAGATACTAAGAACAATAATCAATAAGTAGCATCTTCTGAAATTGAGAAGTTTCTGTAAGGCCAAGGACACAGTCATTAAAACAAAATGACAGCCTGCAGAATGGGAAAAGATATTTATCAACACTACAAGTGACAGAGTACTGATCTCTAAAATATATAGAGAACTCAAGAAACTAGAGCCTAAAACTCTGAATAACCCAGTCAAAAAATGGGGTTCAAAACTAAAAAGGGGATTCTCAGCAGAAGAATTACAAATGGCTGAAAGGCACCTGAAAAAATGCCCAACATCTTTAGCCATCAGAGAAACGCAAATAAAAATAACATTGAGATACCACCTTACACCTGTCAGAATGGCTAAGATGAAAAACACAAATGACAGCCTTTGCTGGAGAGGATGCAGAGTGAGGGGATTGTTGGTAGGAATGTAAACTTGTTCAGCCATTCTGGAATGCAGTATGGAGATTTCTCAGAAAACTGGGAATCCATCTCCCCAAGGATCCAGCAATACCACTATTGGACTTATATCCTAAAGACACACATTCACACCTCAAAAGCATTAGCTCTACTATGTTCATAGCTGCATTATTTGTAACAGCAAGAACCTGGAAACAACATAGATTGTAGCGGGAAATCAGGAACTATATATGTGAACGATCACGTCATAGGACTGGAGACGAGCGGGGTGTGGTTAACTGGAAAGGATTCTGGAAGTAGACCTTCCAGGGAGAGGACCAGGACAGGAAGCCGTCATTCTCTCACGAGAGTTCCCGACTGGGTGCGCAGTTCGGCCCAGCTGCGTGGGAGTTCGGATGTACGGTGTGGGGATGAGGAATTTTTCTTAGAAAGGCTCCGGCACTGCAACCTTATCCTTTCGTTTTCTCTTAAAACCGTCTCTGTTTTGTAAGTGATTTTCACAAAATAAACCCCATTTAAAACATATCTCACGGCAGGTTTTTACTGCGATAATAGATGCCCCTCAGCTGAGGAGTGGATTAACAAACTGTGGTACATCTACACAATGGAGTACTATTCAGCAGTTAAAAAAAAAAGAAATAAAAATTATGTCCTAAAATTCGCAGGCAAATGGATGGATTTGGAGAATATCCTCCTGAGTGAGATCTCACAAACCCAGAATGATAAGCAGGGGATATATTCATTCATTAGTGGACCTTAAGCAAAAACATTCCTTTTCATTGAAAGATGATTGGTAAATAAAGTTATTTAAAACACATACACACATAAAAGGAAAGAAAAGTTAATATATTTGATAAGAACCAGTAAACAATAATATGTAAGATACAAATCCTATAAAGATTCATACACTTATAAAAATAAAACAAATATTCACAAATAATACATAAGATATAAATTAACAGATGGCCACATTGTACTGTATATAATTAAATTATTGCAAAAATTAAGTCATAATTTCACATGATATATAAAGTATGTTTTTCTGCACCTTCAAGGAAACAATATAATTTTATCAAATTACTGAGAAATGGCAGTCAGAACTAAGAACTATGTAGTCTTTATCATATTGTTAATTTGCCATTACCACAAATTAGTAAAAAAGAATATATTACTTATTTCATGTTATTGTAAAAATGAATTCGGTAAATAGAAAAATAAATAATAAAACCATAAACAATTTTTAAGTAAGAAAATATAAAAATTGAAACTAAATATGAGAAAATTTATCTCTGAGAATGAAGCTGAGCTCAAAATTTCAAGCCTAAAACCTTCTTCATGTTGCAACCATGATTAAAAAAAAGATATCAAATTTAACCAGAACCCTCAACAAACAGGGTTTGTTGCCTGTTCAGGAGGCAGAGGCAGGCAGTTTACTACAAGTCTGAGAACAGCTTGGTCCACTATATTTTGAGTTCCAGTCATGCTAGGGCTACATAGCATGACCATCTCTCAAAAAAGTAAGCAATTAAGAAAGGTACTATGTCCAGTTGCCAGATGCCTCATGGCATGCACTGAAGAATGTGATGGTTGGAAGAAGCCCTGAAATGATTTCCTGCATGGTGGTCAGTGTTCAAATGAGATGAAGTTCCTCCACTGAGAAGAGCATCAATCATGTTTCAAGGCAGCTTGGGTGACTGAAATGATATAGGAACTCACAAAAGAGTTGGCTATGTCACTTTTTTCAAATACTAAAGGATAAATGCAAAAATGGAGCCTCCAATGCAGGGAAATAACAGCTCCCAGTGGCTGTGAGTGGAACAGAGACTCCACTACGAAAATGTCTAGTACCATCCAAAAAAGCAGAGACATCACTCAAAGTCTGCTCTACACTGAACCCCCAAACAAGCATCTCTTAAAAAATGGGCAGATCTAGTGAGCAAAGGACTAAACTCCAATGGAAATTAAAGCAAAGCATTTAATGATGAAGTAGTAACTAGGTCACAGAATGGATTTCATGGCTGAAATATAAATTCTCTGGTGTCTGTACAGCAGAAATCAAGTGGCTTTCAAAGAGAGAAAAATTGGATTGACTTTATAAGTTTAGAGATTCATTCAATTCTTGTACAAAGTTAAGGTTTTCTACCTCAACCATAGTATCTGTTTGGATCAGATAACCTTGGCCATGAGGGGTTGCTTTGTAAGAATGAAAGAAATGTCTGTGACAACCAGATATGCCTCTAGCTGTCTGATGTCCAGACAGTAGAAGGAGGGCTTAAAATTGCTCTTTGGTTGAGAATCACTGAGCAAGAATAGGTCAAAGGACAGGGAGGGCCTATCATCTAAAAATGATAGATCATTAGGCATTTCCAATAGGAGAATATAATAGAGTCAAAAGCCTGGTAGTGTATAGACATTGAACCCATTCCAATAACAGTTAATACATCTGAAGAACCATAGTATATAACTATAAAAGGCCATAGAATTTGACAATCTAAGCTAACATTTAGCAAGTAAATACAGGTAGTGACAGAAATCAAATCAAAGTACATGTATAATTTCTCAAATTTCTTAAAGAAAACTAAATATTTGCTTGGTGAAATGGATAAAGCAAAAGTGAATAGTAGGGGATGGAGAGATGGCTCAGGGGTTAAGAGCACTGACTGTTCTTCCGGAGGACCTGAGTTCAATTCCCAGCATTCACATGGCATCTAACAACTGTCTGTAATTCCAAGATCTGACACCCTTACACAGTTATACATGCAGGCAAAATACCAATTCACATACAAAATAAAAATAAATATAAAAAAATAAACAGTACAAGTCATTTGTTAAGTAAAGTCTATAAAAGAAAGAGAACCAAATTTTTGTGCAGATCTTACTTTCTTTTTTTTTTCCTCTTTTTTTTTTTTTTTTTTTTTGAGGAGAGAGATGTATTTACTGAGCAAATGTATGCAAGTCCCCAAAACAACACATGGTCCTCCATAAATATATGCTGTTTGAGGTTTCTTTATTATTATTATTATTATTATTATTATTATGAATGAAGAAGTCACACTTTCTATCCTTGTATATCCTTATTCAAGGTCCCTTTCTCCCCCCAACACATCAGGTAATTCTCTCTTCTCCACAACTCCCCATCCCCCCCCACTCGGGCAGGCAGCAGGCAGTCCCATGGTCCCACTGTCCCAATATTGCTCATTTCAGCCTCCACTCCTGGCAGATCCAGTTTTCTCCCCCCAACCTCAAGACTGAGTCAGGTGTTCCTCTAGGGGGAGTGGGATCCAAGGAGTCAGTCCAAGGTGTTTCTAATCCTAAGCTTTTCAGTGGTTGTGGTTTGCAGCTTGGGCATGCTTTGCTTTTTTTCTTGTTTGTTTGTTTGTTTGTTTAGAGTCCACTCATGAGTGTTTCTCTACTTTCACTGTGGAACATTAACAGATGCTGCCTACAGTAGTTCTATAAACATAAAGAGATAAGTGTGCTAAGTACAAAAATATACTCTAAAGAGTAAAACCTATAGTAAGAGTATAAAGATAAAAAAAAAAAAAGAGTCATATGGAAACTGAGAAGCAAGGAAATAGCTCAGTGACACAGTGCAAACTCAGCATATAAAAAGCACTAGGTTTAAAACAAAAATAAGAAGTGAAGGAAGCATAAACTTTCATTCTTGTTATAAGCAGAAGTGTGAATACTGAGAAGATCTTCTAAGATTCCCAAATTCTTGTGTCGTGTCCTGGAATAAAAAACTAAACTAAGTATATGTGGACAAATGATAGAAATAAAGACAGATAGTTAAAAAAGAGAAAAGTACTTCTGGGAATCAAAGTGAGGCAGAGAGATGGGACATGTCACAAACCACAACCACTGATAAGCTTGGGATCAGAAACACCTTGGACCGGCACATTGGAGCTCATTCCCTCCAGAGGAACACCTGACCCAGTCTTGATGTTGGGGTGAGGAAAGTGGATCTGCCTGGAATGGATGCTAAACTAAGCCACCTTGGGACCTCCTGCCCTTGCTGGGGAGGGGATAAAGTGATGGGGAGAACAGTGAGTGACTGGGAGGGGCTGGAGGGGGAAGGGAGTCTGAACAAGGAGATACATAGATAAAAAATATGTCTTTATTCATATTTTAAAAAGGAAGTGGAAAAAAGATTCACAGTTGGTTAAATAAACTAAATCTAGCATGGTGTCTTGTGTAAATAATACAACTAAATAAAAGTGTTTCAGAGAAATTACTCATATGAGGGTGGAAATACTAAATTAGGCAAATAATAATTTCAACTTACCAAAAACATGAAATAAATCTAAGGCATTAAATTCATAATTAATGTAAAGATTTAGCATATCTATAATACTGACTCCTTAAAAGATAAAAAAGTTATGACATGTTTACATTTATTTCAGTACTCTTAAGTGTATTTATCTTTTACTTTGTATTTCTTATATTAGTGAAAAAAACTTAGGTTTTAATTTTATCCTTTACAAAATTTTTTTTGCAGAAATAAAATCTCTGTAATGCAAATATTTGTATGCAAAGTATTTCAACAGTTAAATTCAGAGGTTATAATAAAATATAAGCATATTCAAAAGTGAAGAGCCTAATGAAAAGATATAACTAGAGCAGAAGCCATTAGGTTAGAGACTACTGTCCATAGTGAAATTGGGGTGTGGTACTTAAGACACACACACATATACTCATGAAAAACACTTAATCCAAAAGGAGACCATTGTACTAGAAATAGTATGGATATGGAAGACATACAGTACACTGCTGTATTGCAGTGAGAAGTAAATCAGTGGCCCTGTTCCTTCACAAAATTTTTCTATTCTCTTTCTACAGACAAATCACAAATAATACTGGTTTGATAGGCTATGTAGTCTTCATCACAGGAAATCAACTGTGTCATTGCAGTACCTAACAAAAAATGGTGGCTATGGGTCAATGCAACCATATTTGTGAACACTGAAATTTTAATTTAATTTTTGTTTATCATGAAATATTCCTCTTTGTTCTGGAACTGACCTGGATGCCCCCTCCCTGAGGATTAGCTTTCATGGTACCAGAAGTGTAGCCTGAAATTTCTAGCTTATCGAGCCCGAGGTCTGGACCTAAAGTCTAACAGACACTTAGCCCCAAATGATTACACAAAGGTTTATATTAATTACAAACTGTTTGGCTTAAGGCTTAGGCTTATTATCAGCTAACTCTTACAACTTAACTTAGCCCATTGCTATTAATCTTGTCTTGCCATGTGGCTAGTAGCTTTACCTGTGTTCCATTACATCTTGCTCTTTTGGGCAGTAGCTCAGCTTCTCTGTATGACTAGACAGAAAAGGGGAGGTGATGCAGAATGTCTTTCTGTGGGCTATGAATTACAATTGTATAATAAAGGAGTGAGTTTGGCCTATGGTAAGGCATCATAGAGGCAGGCAAGAGATCTGAGCATAGATAACAGGGAAGGAGAGTAGTGTCAGATGCTGAAAGCTACCAGCCAAGAGAACAACAGGTAAAGCCACTAGCCACATGACAAAACAAAGATTAATAGAAATGGGTTAAGTTGTAAGAGATAACTGATAATGAGCCTAAGCCATAAGCCTAACAGTTTGTAATTAATAAAACTTTTGCGTGATTATTTGGGGCTAAATGGTTTTGAGATTGCAGGTCTAGACCTCAGGTTAAGGCAGGCTAGACAGGCCAGAAACTGTTGGACACAAAGAAGGTGCCAATGCTGAGCAAGCTTCATCAGAATAGAGGAAACCAACAGTCCTACCTAGCTATGATGCCTATGGACTACATCAAGACTAGTATGTCACAGGAACCTTAGAAGTGCATTCTTGGCATGCATATCTTGGCAGTAACCAACAGCTCTCTGGTTGGACTTGAGTTCAGTTCAACAACTGGAATACCATGCCTGGTCCTAGAAGCCTAGCCAGCTATGTAGTGCTAGTGAAGTTGTGTTATTAGAGAAGAATCTATAATCACTAGTTTACTAACCAGCATAATCTCTAACAACAATCTATAAACATTTGTTCTTATACCCAGAGATAAGTGTAGTTTTCATTCCTTATCAAGAAATCTTCTCTTTTCAACAGGTGAAGAATACTACAGAAAAATACAACCAATCAAAATGCAGAGTCTTGGAACCCACTCCAAATGGTTACATGTGGTGATATATTTTATATTTAATAAAATCAGCATGGAATATCAGAGAACAGATTTGCCCACAGTCAAGCCAGAGGGTTAGAGAGTGATAACTCATGCTTTTAATCCCAGCATGAGAATGATGGAGTGGTGACTTATGCCTTTAATCCCATAACTCCAGAGACAGAGATCTTTCTGTGTTTCTGTGAGTTCATGGCATAACTACCAAATAGTAGTAGCTCAGACCATTAATCCTAACTCTAGGATTATAACACAGAGTTGAACACAGAAGTGAAGCAACTGGGTGAAGAAGATATTTAAGTAAGGCATAGACAGACATTGGGGTATTTTGTAGAAGCAAAGAGCTAGGCTGAGGACTCTTGAAAATAGCTTTTACCCCGAGAAGCTGGCTGGGTGAGAATTGACTATGGTCTATGTCCTCGTTTTGATATTCTAGCTTTTCCTCTACATCTGGCTCTGAGTTTTTATTAAATACCAACTAGAATTTGTGTTTCAGTTACATTTACAAAACCGTCCCATACCTGGGGCTCAGGGAACAATGCAGAAGAGGACATAGAAACCATAAAAGCCAGAGGATCAGAGAGTTTTCTATGAGATTGTGTCTCACAGTAATATCAGAAACGATACCCATAAGTCTCACCAACAGAACAGCCCAGGCATGAATTGAATAAGGATGACATGAATGTATGTGCTAAACGGGATGGCTGAAAAAAAATTCCAGGAGGCCTCAGCCCTACCCAAAGAACCACAGGGAACTAAAGAAAGCTGGGAAATGGAAAAATGGTCTTTTCTAGGGAATAGCACATGAATTGGTTGTCTAGTGCCAAATGGTCAGCTATGAAAACATACATATAAGTAGCATTATAAATGCATATACACTTTATGGGTTATGTTTAGAAATATATATGTATTATTCATATAACAATATGCATACGTGTATATGCATGCAATAACAATTAGTAAGAAATGAGGTAGTGAATTAAAGAGAAGTAGGAAAGGGTTATTGGAAGTGTGGAAGGGGTGGAAAGGAAGAGGGAAATATTTTAATTAAATTATGATCTCATAAGAAAAAATGAATTTAAAAGCACATTTCTTTAATTTTTCAGTTAAAATATATTTTAACTGAATTTTTTTATTAAAAATATAAATACTATTCCCAATTTATAGGCTGTGCCCAAACAGACTTTGGGTCATGGCTTCCAACCTCTTTTCTAAACAATGAAAATAATAGAGTAATGAGAGTTAGTTCCCATTATCTAAGTTAATGACTAAGATCACATACCTCAACAATCCCAGGACAAAGCTCAAAAAAGGTCAGAGTTATCACTTCTTTGATGGTTGATGTGAGTATCTCTGAAAAAAAAATCTCCCCATGAGCTTTCCCCATGCAATGTACTTGACTATTTGCCAGCTCTAACTCTATGCTTAAAAATATCATTCTCTACTGGAAAAAAAAAAAAAAAAAAAAAAAAACCCTGCTACAATTCTAAAGGGGTAGGGAAACGCATTAGCCTGTGCCAGCTCTCACTATGTGAAATGGTGAAAATGATTTTCTCCTAACAACTATGCCCAGAAAATGGAAGTTTTAATGGGGGAAACAGGAGGATGAAAGCCCCTTTTAGATAATAGATCCCATACAGAAAGCCTCCATGGGGTCAGAAGGTGGCAAGGAATATAGCAGGAAGAAGTGGGAGAGAGACAGAATATAGAGATGTAAGTCAAAAGAGAGGGCATGGAACAGGCTCAAGAGGGCAGACAATGTCAAACAACATTTACTGACTGAGTCCCAGAGTGCATCCTGGTTTTACCACTGAAATTAAAGCTGAGTAACACAAAGTCATTTGAGAAAAATGAGATTAGAAAAACATGAGTCATTTCCATTTTTCTTCAGATTTTTGGCAAAGCATTTCTCTGTTCTTTGGGCAGAAAACAAAGTGGCACAGCATTCTTGATTTTAAAAATGCAGAGATCATGCCGCAGGTATAAACCAGGTTTGTGTCAAATGCTGGAGTAAATTGAAAACAATATTGTTTTAAATAAATTTAAAGAAGAATGCTTTAAAGTTTAGTTCAGGTTCACTCTCTTTGGGGGCACTTGGAGTTCAAAATAAGCTAATAATATATATTTGCCTCCAAAGGGAGTTAGCAAGTAACTGCTTTTCAAAAATGTCTAAATACAAGATGTGTGTGTGTGTGTGTGTGTGTGTGTGTGTGTGTGTGTGTGTATTCTCTCTCAAGAATTCCATGAAATATATTTTGAAAACTATGGACTCAGTCAGTGGATAAACTGCATAGATATACATAGCAATGGGTATTGGTAACCTTAGGACACTTTCTTAAATATAGCCTTCTTATACAAAAAAAAAAAAAAAAAAAAAAAAAAAAAAAAAAAAAAAAAAAAAAAAAAAAAAAAAAAAAAAAAAAAAAAAAAAAAAAAAAAAAAAAAAAAAAAAAAAAAAAAAAAAAAAAAAAAAAAAAAAAAAAAAAAAAAAAAAAAAAAAAAAAAAAAAAAAAAAAATCAGGCTAGAAATAGAAATAGAGCCCAGAGCCTCAGGCATGCTAGAAAGTGTTGTGTGCCTGAGCTACACTGCAAGACTTCAGGTGAAAGGAGATAATAATAATACAATAAGCATTAGGAAATAAATAATGGTTAGAACATTACCAACTATATAAAACAGATGCAGAAGCACATTTTTGAAATTTACGAAAAGATTTAATATTCCTGCGAAGTAAAAATTAGTGAGAGAAAATAAAGTTTAAGCTTAGAGTAAAGTAAATTTAAATAAGTTATGAAAGTGATTTTGTGGATCACCATAAGCTCTGGTCTGGTTACATATGCCATCCCCAATCTTCATGCCTCACCCTAGTTTCTCAGCTTTTACACAGCCTAGTCAAGTGAGAGCCCAAGACCTCAGCCTGCCCAAACTATCATCACACTCCTAAGCACAGCTCAGATGACATGCCTTGCATAGTAACCCAAGTACATCCCGCTGTTTTTCCGGTTCCCATACTTACTACAGAATCTGAATCACCTGCACTCCTTAAACCTAACATCAGCATTCAGCATCTGCAAGACCGACATGACAAGTCCTCTGACTAATCTGAACTCAGTCAAGCTTGAGAGACAACAAAGTAAGATCAAACACTTCCTCTCAACAAAGACAGTCTTAACATCAGGCACAGTCAATCAAAGAAGGCCGTGAGCATGGGTCACACTGTTAAACACAGCAATAGAAAAAACCAAGTTGGTATGCCTCACCCCCAAACCACAATCCCATAGGGATGTTCTTTAGTGAGAATAACCTACATGGACTCAAGGACACAGAACTGGGAATAAAATAATCATAAACATCCAAAAATTCAAAGAGTTTAAAGAAGACACAAAAAATAGCTAAAGAAACTCAAAGATGATAAACTTAGAATGAAAACCTGAGTTGATGCCCAAGAAACCCAAGCATATGGCTGAATAAAATGATGAAGGCAACTCAGGATTTGGAAACTGAATTTAGTAAAGAGATAGAGGAATTAAAGAAAACACAGCTGAAATGTAAAAGGAATTGATGAACTTAGTAATCTGACTAGAGGACTCAAGGGAAAGCCTTCAAGAAGAATAGAAGAGGTAGAAGAGAGAATATCAGAACTGGAAGAGGAAGTATGCCAAGCAAGCAAATAATATAAATTTTTTAAAGACACAAAAGGAACATGCACAAACTATGTAATGCCACATAAAGACCAAAGTTTCAAATCACAGACATAGCACAAAGGATGGATTTCTTGGAAACGTTGCTCTGAGGGTCGTGACTGACCAGAGCAGTTTGCAGCTTCTGTTCTCATCCGTACCACTTCCTAAGTATCCATTCTCCTTACATGATGCTTGAAGATACCCTTTCAAACCCTTCTATAGGATGAAGTTTTTTTTCCCTTTATGACTCATGTTTCATTGATCATAGTAGGATGGCTGATGTCCTGTGGATTTGATACTAGATAGGACTCTGTGCTGCAAGTCATAGAAACATGCTTCAGCTAGAGGGTAGTTGCTGACTTATATAAGTATACAACAAAACAGAAAAATAAGGGGGTGGTTTTAGCAATGACTGAAAACATGAGATCCTTCTCCATTCATTACTGCACATAGACTAGCAAAACACTGCTACGAGTCACGTAAATGACTTTTATGTCTAATGTTCCATAGAGAGAGGGGAAACTAGGTCTTCACTGGCCTCCAATTCATAATCTTGGAGAAATTAACTCAGGTTAATTTCAGCTTAGACATTGTGACTATTTCTTAACTAATTAAATTTATTTATTTTACATTCCAACCACAATTTCCCTACCCACTTACCAAGGTTAATGCTAACTTTTGTAACAGGCAGGCTCACACAAGATCAGCACTGCTCAAAACTGCATTCCCATTATTATCTTAGCACCTGACATATTAGAAGTAGGTAATTAAAACAATGCTCTCCATGATATAAGGGCAGACTTTACAGTACTCGAAGCACAGAATACAGTGACAATGAAGACATGAATTCCCTAAGGAAATGTCAATAACATCATCTCACCTTTTGTTAGAATTCTCATCAAAATTATGTAGATTGGTTTTCTTGTCGATGGTTTTTTCTTTTCTGATTTGTCTATAAAAGACTATGATAGGATCCATACTCAATAATAGGAAAGAGAATTCTCCTAAAGATTGGGTCATATAGAGAAAGGGGAGGGAAAATAAGCATGCAGTCTTCTGTTTTCACCTATAGGCTCATTGGTATGTAGCTGGTGGAGCAGCTGAGTCATAAGGACAAATTCATTCACACTCAGTAACCGATGCCAGTGACTGGGAAAACTGCTTTAATTTACATTTTCTGCACATGATTTCTCCCTTTAAAGCCTTGCTGATGTTTTACATTACCAGTTTCTTTCATCTTGACATTATAGTACATAATTTTTCTTTTACTTTATCTTAATTCACTTTTAAATTTTTTCAGGTTGAGGGACTTTTTAATATGTATGCACATCTTGTGTTCAGGATCACTGCCCCTGATCTTACTGGGTCACATATCTATTGATTTTCAAAAGTTTATAGCCCAGATGCAATTCTCACTCTACTTCCAACCTCTTTTGCTATATAGTTTTCTGATATTTTTGTCATCAGAGACATACTTGAATACCAGAAATTGATAATCTCTACCAGGTCATCTAACTCACATCTACAATACATTTAGATGTATTCCCTGACACTGGCTTTCTTTCTTTGTCCACACAGTCACTCAAGGACCCAGAGTGGCCAATGTCTAGCCATCTAGAATGCTAATAGAAAAAAAATAAAAATTAAAAAATCACACATCAGGTACATTTTGCATCATATCTGCTTTAGTAATAGTATTCATAAATAAACAATTTTCATATTTAATAATGAGAAAAATGGGACATGTTATTTCCCAAATTCCTAGCAAGCAAAAAAAGAAGCCAGTATTTGTTAGAACTAAAAATGTATATTGTATATTAATATTTCCTGTTACCCATATCTGTGGTATGTCCATGCATTCCAGTCCACTGTTTGCAGATTAGTATAGTAGTATTGGAGTTTTCTTAGAAAACAAGACTAATAGAATGCATTTTTCTATAATAAAGGGACATTTGTTGGATTGATTTGTATCCAACAATGGCCAAATGCCCTCTGAAGAGCAGGAGAACCTGGTAGTCACTCATTCCAAGAAACTGATTGCTCCAGAAGTCAATCACACTGCTAAAAGTTCCTGGGAAATGAATCCCAAGGAAATAACAAATGGGAAAGCTACAATTACATGTAACAAATCCTCTACAGGAAACAGCTAACACATTCAAAGCCAATTAACACAAAACTCCTTAGGATTTCGCTTTCCCCCAACCAGGGCCCATGGCTCTGATGGGTCAGTCTTGTTGGTGCCAACTGAGTTTCTACTTCCTATTTCTGCAGCTCACAGCAGGTGTGTGAAAGCTTTTGGTATGGTTACAAACCAGACCTGACTTGCAAGTAGTTTTTAGGAAAAAAACACAAAATTACAACTGAGATCATACTTGAAAATTCCAACATCTCTTTCATTTATTGACAAATTAATGTTGAATTGCCTATGGAAAAAAAAAACAAGGATAGATCTAAAACATTCTTGTCAACTGAACAGTTTCCAAGTATTGATAAAGACCTAATTTTCATGAATTACTTAAGATAGTATGAGTATCTAAGGGATAGGCTTAGATACAATGAAACAAACTGATACATGAGAAAACAGAAATTCATGGATGGAGGCTATTTCACTCACTCTGATGAAGACGTATATAAGTTAACCCTTAGGTGCCTGAAGCATTTCTTCCTCCTAGTATACATAGTCCTCTTGACCCTGATAGATACCAGTACAGACTGCTTCTGGCTACTAACGAAGCCATCAAGGGGTTGGCACCTGACCTCTGTGTGCCAGGAAGACAATTCAGGCTATTCTATTTATCACATACAAACCTATTCTATGTGTAAACCTTGCTGTGCAATGCTTCATGGAGATTTCCCTAAGGCAGCAATGACTGATGGAAAAAATGGTGCTTAGTGATGCTGGATTCCTATCATGATGTTGTAAGTACAGCCAACTGAATTCAAAGGGATCATAAAGGCATTCTGATGTAACACCAGAGGAAACTGGAGCTGAGAATGTCATATGCACAATGACACAGACTCGGTGGAGCATGAGAATTTCAATTTTATGTTGTAGATAGTTCCTTCTCTGAGAAATTTTAGTCATTCTTTGGTTCTTTCAAAGTAGAAAGAAATCAATGACATAAATTTGAAAGAATAAAACCACTGCATAGCACTGTGCTCAAGGTGTGAACTATTGTGCCACAAATAAAAAGTACCTGTGGAAGTAGGTCTATCTGAAGTTTAAGGCCATTAACAGCTCCATAGTGAGATTGATGTCAGCCTGGACTACATTAGACCCTGTCTCAAAACAAAACAAAGATCTGAATATTTGAAGAAAATAAAATAGTAATTATCCTTTGAAAGTCAGCCTGACCCTCTTCCTTGATTAAGTGAATGGAGGAAAACTAGCTTTCCTGCTAGCTTAGCATATTAGAACATTGGAGGATTGGTGGTGGCTATGTAGCCACTTTACTGTACTTCAATTATTATAAAATATTGTTCTCATGGTATTAATAATCTTAGAACTTTGTTGTGTACTTTTATCTTTCAGGATCAAAGTAGAATGTCAGTTTGTCATTCATTAAATTAGTCATTAGTCATTCATTAAATTAGAACTGAAATAATTCTTTTGTAACAATAAAACAAATCACTTTTGTAATAAGGAAATCACATCTCTCTTAAATCATACCATTTGCAATATTATAAGCCAAGCACATATCAGGTTATTGTGCCTTCTGCAAGTTCTGACTAGCAGATTTAAATGCATAAAGCTCTTCAAATTAAAGAGTATGATTGGGGCTGAAGACATGGGTCAGGGGTCGAAGCATAACCACCTTTAATTGCAGCACTTTGAAGGCAAAGACTAGCGATCCCTGGTGCAAGCTGGCTACCCATAAAAGCTTCATCGACAAGTTCTGGATTCAAATGAGAGACTCTGCCTCAATGAACCTATTGGAGAACAGTTGAAGAATACTCCCAACATTAACATCAGGCCTTTACATGTGTGAGCCAACACATGCACCTGAACACACAAACATGTATATACATAGCATATACACATTAGGATAAAAAGAGCATTGCTGAGGACTTACAAAACTAGGTAATCATATTAACTTTAATAACAGCCTTATACGTGTAAATTCACATGTGTATGCACACATTTGTGTGTGCACACATGTTTGTGTGTATATACATGTGTATGTGTGTTTGTGTATATGCATATACATGTGTGCACATTTTTGCATATGCACACATGTGTGCCTTTGTGTAAAATAAATCTGTTCATACTTTGACATCTAGGCTTCTAGAAATTAGAAAATTCACTTGGAGATGCTAGAAGTTATTGCATGAGTAAAACATGGATTGGGCTTCAACCACTCCAGCAAGAAAAATTATGTTATAAATGACATTATTCTGATTTTAGTCCTATATTTTCTGACTCACTTATCTTTACAGCTATTATCTTTAGCTACACAAATCACAAAGTACAACAAAAATACAAAATAATCCTTTAAAATATTTTGTTGTTTCTAATAATCATTTTCTTCTTGTAGAATGTAAGTGCACAAAACTGACAAAGTCAATCACATCATGTGGCACCATAATGTTTACATATGATGATCTCTGAAAATTTTGATCTGTTTTTGTTTTACTGTGGCATTGGGTTATACCTTAATTGTGCATCCTCTTCACTCCAGCCTATTCTATCACTCTAAGATTTGTCAGTGCAATTTATATGACCACTATGTTTACCCAGCTCTGTTTTTAAATTCTGTGTGGTCTTTTATGTTGCATAAGCTATACTGTCGCATAGTACTTCTCCATTTGCAATACCACCATTACTTATCTACTGTCAGACACCCAATTGTTTCCTGCTCTTTGGCTTTACCAACAATGCTGTATAGTCTCTGTGTATTGCAGAAATATACGGTTTTCTTACGTGTGCATATTGAGGAATAGAGTAGCTGAACCACAAGGTATGCTTACATGCACTCACTGAAGAAAGGCTATGGAGTGAAGTTAACAATATCTATGCCTGAGAAACAGAAAGGGATTCTGTTGGAATTGATTCTGAAGGAAAAATAAACCTATCATTTCTTTTCTTTTCTGTTTCCACATTAGAGAGGTTTCTTCACTGATGAAACTGAATGAAAGAAGCAGTCCTTCTTGTTCACCTCTGGGAATGCCAAGCTAGTTGGCCAGTGAGTTTGGGCAGTTCCTGTTATACATGCCATCTCCTAGCAGAGACATGTAGGAATTACAGATCCTCACACATTACTGTTCCTACTTTTACATGAGTTTGGGGGATCTGAACTCAGATAGTCAAGATTGCACAGCAAGTGTAGAGAGCTGCGTTGTACCACGCCCTAAAGGTGGCGCTGGTTTCCGCCTTCCACCTTCCCGAGGACAGTGAGTGCTCTCGGGAGTAAACAACTCCTTATTGGTTGTAGGCGAGGATGGTGGCTTGCTTCTGCATCCTAGGACCTATGGGCGATGTCCACGTGGCTTACCGAGATTGGAGGCCCAGAGGGTATTTAGCCACGAGTAGACTCCTCCTCTCCCCCACCCCCATGTTGTTCGTCATTCGTTCGTCTGAGAGTGTGAGTGAGTGAGAGAATGAGAGAGTGAGTGAAAGATAAAAAGATAATAAAAGGCCCAAATAAACTACAGAAAAATAGATCCGGTGTTGCGTCTTCCTTGCTGGCGAGGTTGCGCGCGGCAAGCAAGTGGAAGTCTGAGTCATCTGATACAAATATTTTGAGTGTACCTCTTGATGAATGTTATGTACATTTAAACCATCACAAAGAACTCACAGAATAAAATACATACCATTCCTAGCACACTAGAAGGTAGTCTCATGCTTTCTTCCATCCAAGCCTCACTTTTTACCCCATAGCTACCAGAGTGTTGAAAGACTTGAAATATTATACCTCACCTTCAAAAATTAGAATCATGCACAATGGAGCCTCTAGGGCTAGTTTTATTCATGAGTTGTTATGACAGTAACTTGATTTCTTCAAGTAGCAGCTGGTATATTTGGTAGCCATGCAGTTCCTCATTGAACAATGTTTGTCCACATATTCTACTGTTGCTTGGAGTTCAGTTGTTTGAAGTTTGATTCTGTCATGAATAAGCTGTGACATACTGCACAAAGAATTTTGCAAATATATTTTGTACATTTGTCTTCAGGTAGATACATGAACTAATTTTGGTTGATTGGTTTTAAAGACAGGGTCTTAGTGTGTAATAATATTTGCTGTCCTAGAATGAGGTCTGTAGACCAGGCTGGCCTCAAACTCACAGAGATCTACTCTAGCCAGAAGTTTTTCTGTGTCCCAGAGCTGTTCAGTCCCAAATAAATACACAGAGACTTATATTAATTACAAACTGTTTGGCCTATGGTTTATGTTATTACTAGCTATCTCTTGCATCTTAATTTAACCCATTTCTATTAATATATTTATTGCCACCTGGGTAACAGCTTACCAGTATATTCACATCTTGTTTCTCTAGGTGGCCCACAGCATCTTCTCCGACCCCACCTTTCTCCTCCCTCTATGTCTCTTATATTCCCTATCTGGCTGTCTCCTGTCTTGCCATAGGTCAGCACAGCTTCTTTGTTAATCAATGGTAGCAACACATATTCACAGCATACAGAAAGATCATTCCACAGCAATTTTCCTGGCTTTGCCTCCCAAGTGTTGGAATTAAAGGTATGTGCCAATACCACCTTTATCGCATTTGTATGACACATGTGTCATAAGTAATCACATACAAGACTCTATGTACATTTGCTTCTGTGTCAGAAGGTATGTAAACATTAAGTACTCGTTGACATTCAAAATCAGTTTCCAAAGTGTTTATTTTAATAAACATCCTAAGAGTTCCAAAAAAGCAGCTCTGGATACATTATGTCCTACAGTTTGTCCATTTTAATTACAAGCATCCTCTTACATAGAGGGCAGCAGCACATTATGCCTATTTTTATCTATATTTAAGCTTATTTCTCTGCTCTTTATTAGGCAACTAGTGTGAGAAAGATAATCTGAGGCCCATAGCAGCAATCATTGCTGTTATCATACACAGTGTAATTTCCTGTTCCAAGACAAGAAACTACTGTCCAACAATAAACTGACATAGAAATTAACTTTTATTAACTTTATTTTCCATATAATATCATTGCAGATGCAAAATTATTATATCTTTTTATTTGTTTTTTAATTTTCATTTATTCATTGGCAATTTCATGTCTGCATATAATGTGTTAGATCATATCTACTTGCTCTCCCTACCTAATACTCCTCCTGAACGCCCCTTTGTGAGGAGCCGAATTGACCTTACACTTTCTCAGGTTCCCTAAGAGAAGGTCAAAGGGAACTTTAGTTTTGTAGCTGTAATAAGAAATTTCTGGCTCAGCCTTTCTGGCCTATCCCCAAGGTTCAGACCCACTTGCAGCCCCACTGCCACTTAGCAACAAATGATAACACAAAGGCTTGTATTAATTTCTTGCTGATTGACCTAGGGCTCAGACAGACAGATCACTGCATAGCTCTTTGATCTTAAACTAACCCATAAATCTTATTTTGTTTAGCCACAAGGCTTGGTACCATTTCTCAGGGCAGCATGGTTGTCTTCTTTCCTCTGAGTCTGCTGGCGTCTGTGCTGGCCTTTCACTGGCTTCTCTCCCTGCTCCTTCTGTTCCCAGAGTTTTCTTACTCTTAGATCCCCACCCACACTTCCTGTCTGCCTTCGGCCAATCAGCACTTTTATTAAACCAGTAGGCAGGACAATAATTTACAATGTTACATAATCCCACTACATGTGTCCTTTCCCTGGGGCAGATTTGGCAAGGCTGCTCTGGAACTGGAGCCAGTGCCTCAAAGAAGACACAAGATTGCAGCTTCTGGGGACCTGATTGTTTCCCCTGGGCTGTGACTATCAGTTCTCAAGCAGCTTTGTCTTCAGTACTCTGCGTTCTCTTTGCAAACACTGTCTACCTTAGCACTCTGCTTACCTGGAATATTTTTTCCTTTCTGCCTGCAAATAGTATATATTTCTGCTGTGTTTCTTAATAAATTTGCTTGATATAAGTTATCAGCTTAGCAAGACTTCCTGGTCCCAGGTATTGCTTTTTACCATTTTTTCTTTTTTTATTAATTTTTTATTATGAATAAAGTCATATTTTTTATCTGTGTATATCCTTGCTCAAGCTGCCTTTCCCCTTGCACCCCTTGCACTCTCTTCTCCACATCACTTTATCTCCTCCCCAGCAAGGGCAGCAGGTCACAAGGTCCCAAAATGGCTAAGTTCAGCATCCATTCCTGGCAGATCTGCTTTCCTCACCCCAACATCAAGATTGGGTCATGTGTTCCTCTGGAGGGAGTGGGATCCAAGGTCTTTCAGATCCCAAGCTGTTCAGTGTTTGTAGTTTGCAACCTGGGCATGCATTCCTTTTTGCTTTTTTGTTTAAAATCCACTAATGAATGAGTACATCCCTGCTTTTATTTTGAGGTTTGTGATACCTTGCTCAGGAGGCTATTCTCCAAATCTATCCATTTGCTTGCAAATTTTGGGATATCATTTTTTTCTTACTGCTGAGTAGTATTCCATTGTGTAGATCTACCACAGTTTGTTAATTCACTCTTGAGTTGAGGGGCATCTAGGTTGTTTCCAGGTACTTGCTATTATGAATAATGCTTCCATGAACATAGTAGAGCTAAGGCCTTTGGAGTGCAAATGTGCATCTTTAGGTTATACGCCCAGTAGTAGTATTGCTGGATCCTTGGGAAGATTGATTCCCAGTTTTCTGAGAAACCACCATTCTGCATTCTAGAGGGGCTAGAAAAGATTACACTCCCACCAACAATGGAAGAGTGTTCCCCTTGCTCCACAACCTCTCCAGCATAGGCTGTCATCTGTGTCTTTTATCTTAGCCAATCTAACAGGTGTTAGGTGCTATCTCAAAGTTGTTTTGATTTGCATTTCTCTGATGGCTAAAGATGTTGAGCACTTTTTCAAGTACCTTTCAGCCATTTGTAATTCTTCTGAAGAGAATTCCCTTTTTAGTTCTGAACCCCATTTTTTGATTGGGTTATTCAAGGTTTGGGGCTCTAGTTTTATGAGTTCTCTATATATTTTAGAGATCAGTACTCTGTCACTTGTAGGGTTATTTTCTCCCATTCTGTAGACTGTCATTTTGTCTTATGGAATGTGTCCTTGGCTTTACAAAAGCTTCTCAGTTTCAGGAGGTCCCAATTATTGATTATTGTTCTTAGTGTCTGTGCCACTGGTGTTATATTTAAGAAGTGGTCATCTGTGCCACTTTCTTTTCTATCAAGTTCAGTGTGGCTGGGTTTATGTTGAGGTCTTTGATCCACTTGGATTTAAGTTTTGTGCAGGGTGACAGGCTTGGATCTAATTGCATTTTCTACACATTACCATCCAACTATGCCAACACCATTTGTTAAAGATACAACCTTTTTTCCAGTGAATATTTTGGGCCTCTTTGTCAAAGATAAGGTGTTCACAGGTTTTTGGGTTAATGTCTGGATCCTCAATTCTAGTAGTACTCCATTGTGTAGATCTACCACAGTTCGTTAAATCACTCTTGAGTTGAGGGGCATTGATCCACAAGTCTGTTTTAATGCCAGTACCAGGCTGTTTTTCTACTATAGCTCTATAGTATAACTTGAAGTCAGGGACAGTGATGCCTCCTGACATTCTTTTGTTGCATAAAATGGTTGTGGCAATCCTGGCTTTCCTGTTATTCCAAATGAAGTTGAGTATTGTTCTTTCAAGGTCCATAAAATATTGTGTTGGGATTTTAATGGGAAGTGCATTGAATCTGTAGATTGCTTTTGGTAGAATTGCCATTTTTAACTATGTTGATCCTACCAATCCAGAAACATGGGAGATCTTTCCATTTTCTTATATCCTCTTCAATTCCTTTCTTCAGTGATTTAAAGTTTTTGTCAATTAGCTCTTTCACTTTTTTGGTTATAGTTACTCCAAGGTATTTAATAATATTTGCAGCTATTATGAAGGGTAATGCTTCCCTTATTTCTTTATTAGCCTTTTTATCTTCAGTATAAAGGAGGGCTACTGATTTCTTTGAGTTAATCTTGCATCCTGCTACATTACTGAAAGTGTTTATAGCTGTAGGAGTTCCCTGGTAGAATTTTGTGGGTCACTTATGTGTACAATCATATCATCTGCAAATAAAGATAGTTTCACTTCTTCTTTTCCAATTTGTATCCCCTTAATCTCCTTTCATTCTCTTATACTTTAGCTAAAACTTTGAGAACTATATTGAATAGATAAGGGGAGAGAGGACATCCTTGTCTAGTTCCTGATTTTATGGGATTGCTTTGAGTTTTTCTCCATTAAGTTTGATACTGGCTGTTGGCTTCTTGTAAATCACCTTTACTATATTTAGATATTTTCTCTGTATTCCAGAGCTCTCCAGGACTTTTATCATAAAGGAGTGTTGGATTTTGTCAAAGGCTATTTCAGTATCTAAGGATATAATCATGTGGTTTTTTTTCCTTCAATTAGTTAATGATGGATTACATTTACAGTTTTTCATATGTTGAACCATCCCTCCATTTCTGGGATAAAGCCTACTTGATCATGCTGGATGATCCTTTTTATATATTGTTGTATACAGTTTGCCAAAATTTTGTTGAGAATTTTAGCATCAATACTCATGAAAGAATTTGGTCTATAATTCTCCTTCTTTGTTGTATCTTTGAGTGGCTTGGGTAATAGGGTAATTGTGGCCTCATAAAAGGAATTTGGCAATATTTCTTCAGTTTCTACTGTGTGAAACAGTTTGAGGAGTAATGGTAGTAATTCTTCTTTGAATGTCTGGTAGAATTCTGCACGGAAACCATCTGGACCTAGGCTTTTTTTACTTGGGAGGCTTTTAATAACAGCTTCAATTTCCTTTAGGGTTATAGGTCTGTTGAGGTAATTAATCTGGTCTTCATTTAATTTTGGTAAATGGTACCTGTCCAAAAAAACTGCCCATTTCTTCCTGGTTTTCCACTTCTGTGGAGTACAGATTTTCAAAGTATGACCTGATAATTCTCTGGATTTCCAGGGAGTCTGTTGTTATGTCCCCCTTCTCATTTCTAATTTTGTTGATTTAGACATTCTCTCTCTCTCTCTCTCTCTCTCTCTCTCTCTCTCTCTCTCTCTCTCTCTTTGATTAGTTTGGATAAGGGTTTATCTATCTTGTTGACTTTCTCAAAGAACCAACTCTTTGATTCATTGATTCTTTTTGTTTCAATCGTATTGATTTCAGCTCTAAGCTTGATTATTTCCTGCCATCTGCTCCTTCTAGGTGAGTTCGCTTCTAATTGTTCTAAGGCTTTCAGCTGTGCTGTTAGTTCTCTAGTGTGGGATTTCTCTATGCTTTTCATATAAGCATCTAGTGTTATGAATTTTCCTCTTACTGCTTTCATTGTTGTCCCAAAAGTTTGGGTATGTTGTGGATTCATTTTCATTAAATTCTAGGAAGACTTTGATTTCTTTCCTAATTTCTTCCTTGACCCAGAGGTGGTTCAGCTGAGCAATGTTTAGTTTCCATGAGTTGGTAGGCTTTCTGTGATTTTTGATGTTGTTGAACTCTAACTTTAGGCCCTGATGGCCCGATATGATACAAGGGATTATTTCCATATTTTGTAACTATTGATATTTGCTTTATGACCAATTATGTGGTCAGTTTTAGAAAAAGTTCCATGTGATGCTGAGAAATATGTATAATCCTTTGCATTTGGGTGGAAGCTTCTGTAGATATCTGTTAAATCTATTGGCATCATAACCTCTGTTAGATTCCTTATTTCTCTGTTGAGTCTCTGTCTAGTTGATCAATCCAAGGATGAAAGTGGGGTATTGAAGTCTCCCACTATTAGGGTGTGAGAACTGATGTGGGATTTGAGCTTTAGTAGTGTTTCTTTTCCATAGATAAGTGCCCTTATATTAGGGGCATAATATTCAGGATTGAAATCTCCTTTTGACCAATTTTTCCTGTGATGAATAAGTAATGTCCATCTTGGTCCCTTTTAATTTATTTTAAAGTCTACTTTGTTAGATATTAGGATAACAACCCCAGTTTGTTTCTTAGGGCCATTTGATAGGAAAATCTTTTACCAACTATTTTCTCTGAGCCTGGGTTTAGGTGGGTTTCTTGTATGCATTAGAAGGATGGTTTCTGTTTTTGTATCCATCTTGTTAGTGTGTGTCTTTTTATAGGTGATTTGAGTCCATTGATATTAAGATTCCTTGATGATTAAGTGACCACTGATTGATATTTCCTGTTATTTTTTGGTTGTAACTTATATGTATTTCCTTTCTCTGGGTTTTTCATCTGTGGGATTATTTATCGTTTGTGGTTTCATGGGTGTATCTGGGATCTTTAGGTTGTAGTTTTCCCTCTAATGCTTCTGGAGGGCCAGATTGGTAGATAGGTATTTTTTCAGTTCGACTTTGTCATGAAATATCTTTTTTACTCTATCTATGGTGATTGATAATTTTGCAGGGTATAGTAGTCTAGTTTGGCAGCCATGTTCTTTTAGTGTCTGTATAACTTCTGACCAGGCCCTTCTTGCTTTCATCATTTCCATTGAATAATCAGGTGTTATTCTGATGGGTCTGCCTTTATAAGTAAGTTGACCCTTTTCTTTTGCAACTCTTAAAATTTTTTCTTAGTTCTGTATGTTTTCTGGCTTAATTATTATGTGGTGAGCAGACTTTTTCTGGGGGCCATATCTATTTGGTGTTCTGTAAACTTCTTGTATTTTTATAGGCATTTCCTTCTTTAAGTTAGGAAAGTTTTCTGTGGCAGGAAATCAGAAACTATACATGTAAATGGATCACGTTAGAAAGCCGGAGATAAAAGGGGTGTGGTAGACTAGAAAGGATCTCAGAAGTAGACCTCTGAGGGAGAGGACCAGGACAGGAAGCCAGCATTCTCTCGTCAGGGTTCCAGACCAGGTGCGCAGGTTTTCGGACTGATAACATGGCTCCTGGCAGTAGGTGGTGCCGGGCTGGCTGCAAGAGAGTTCGGTGGTGTGGCGCATTACAACTTTATCCCTTAACCTTCTCTTAAAACCTTCTCTGTTTTATAAGTGATTCTTACAAAATAAACCTCACTTAAAACATATCTCCCGGCAGGTTTTTACCATGATAATTGGCGCCCCATGTTGGGCGCCATCTGTTGTAGTATTTTTTTTTTCCCAGACCGTTTTTGGGTCCGGGAGGTTTGCGACCTGGAACGCGTGCGGCGCTGGTGGTTTGGAACCTGGTCTGCGTGCCCACGGCTTTTATCCCCCAAAAGAAATGAAATCACACGTTTATATATTTTAACACTTTTTGACCCATATTTTAAGTACATTATTAGCTAACTGTTTTATCTTAATTCAACCCATTTCTATTAATTTGCTCACCACGTGGCTTCCAGCTCGTGGCTAGCCGGTACCTCTACATGTCTGTTCCTCTTGGGGGTCTGATCGAGAGTGACTAACTCTATTCTCTTTTTACTTGGCTGCCTCTGATTCTCCACCCACCTCTACAGTGCCCTGCCAGGGCCCAAACAGTTCTTTATTTATATCATACAGAAAGCAATCTATCACAGTTTTCTTCTATGATTTTATTGAGTACATTCTCTGTGCCTTTGAGCAGGTATTCTTCTCCTTCTTCTATTCCTATTATTCTCAAGTTAGGTCTTTTCATGGTGTCCCAGATTTCCTGAACATTTTGTGTTATGGCTTTTTTGGTTTTAGTATTTTCTTTGACTGATGTATCTATTTCCACTACTGAGTCTTCCACTCCAGAAATTCTCTCTTCCATTGCTTGGAATCTGTTCATTATGCTTATATCTGTAGTTCCAGTTCTTTCTTCAAATTTTCTATTTTCATCTTTGCCTCATTTTGTGCCTTTTTTTATTGCTTCTATTTCACTTTTTAGTTCCTGGAATGTTTTTACTTTTTTTTTTTTTTTTTTTTTTTTTTTTTTTTTTTTTTTTTTTTTTTTTTTTTTTTTTTT
>PVIH01003330.1:0-35498 GCA_004025045.1 Sigmodon hispidus | reverse complement strand
CTTGTTATTCTTTATATTATTTTTTGTATTTTTGCACTGGTATTTGCCCATGGTTTCAGTGGTTCACAATTAGTCAGCATGTAGCCAATTGCAGCAGGAGGGCTTGTGTGTCTCGGGTCTCCTCTGAGAAAGGGGTCTGCTCGATCTCTGACTCTGCTCTGGTTAGGGACCTGAATTTCAAAGCCTCAGTCCTTCTCTTATTATGTAGTTCACCCTGGAGGTGGGGCCCGGTTGTACAAGGTCCCCTCTTTTAGATAATTCTGGAGGAGGCCCTCACAGCCAAACCCTAGGTCCTTTCTGCTAGGGAGAGTCTGAGATCAGACCCTAGGGATTGACCCCGGTCCCAGAGAGGGACTCTCCAGACTGGTGGCCCTGGTGCCTAGATCTGCTCGCCTCTGGACTGGGGTCTGAATTTCCCAGGTATTGCTTTTATATTATTAATTTCTCATCTTCTTTATTTCTCATCTCATGGCCTTCCTCTGAATACCTTACTATTTTCTGAGGCCCTTATCCCTGCTGATTTTAACAACCATTCACCATCCCCCTCCCAGTTTATTTCCTGCTTCTCCTCCTGTTCCTCCTCCTTCTGCTCCTCATCTTCCTGCTCCTCTTTCTCTTCTACTTTTATAACCTACTGAATCATAACAAAATGACTGTAGGGCACCATCCACTGGGGCATGGACAACCTATCATGCACTGAAAAACAAAACTGACTCTTCCTCCTCCAATAGGCATCTCATTGATGAATATTAACTCAAATTCTAAATACTCTTGTTGTATTAACTAGAATAAGATATACTTCATTGTTGTTAATATGTGGATCAATTCTATTTGTCTGGAATTCTATTTACTTAGAAACTTTAGCACTATTCATATGCAAGTTTTGTTTGTTGACATTTTTCTATTAAATTTCTTTTTTGGCAATTTCATACATGTATAAAATGCATTCTGATTACTTTCTCACTCTTTTATCTCCCTCCTATCCCATCTTTCCCCTTCCTCCTTACAAATCCCTTTCCTTCATTTATTCCTTTTTGTGCTTGGGCTTTCTGGTTTTGTTTTCTTCTTGTTTTTAAATTTTGTGACCCAACCAGTTGAATCAGAGCCATCCCTGCAAGTTGGAAACTATTCATCGGAGCCTGGTGGACTCACAAGTAGGTCTGTAATGATTTCTCCTCTTCCAGAAATGTTGACATTTTGTGTTATATATCTTGGGATAATCGACATCAAAGTTGTGTTGAAAGAGTTACTGCTTCTCTCTAGAACTAGCCAGAAAGTATTGAGTAGCTTTCACACAAAAAATTTTGTTTCCAGTCTCTAGACTGATGCTGTTTGCAAAAAAAAAAAAAAAAAAAGTAGCTCGTTTTCAGCCCTCTCTATTTGTGCAGCTATTAGTTTATGAAGGCTCTCTCAGACATGAAGCATAAAAGGCGTGAAACTCACAGACCATGGTTAGACAGCCATGACTAAATCCATGATTTGGCCTCAGCTCATGCTAGTGCCTCCATTTCTTCTTTGGAAAATAAGGATAATAAAATGAAACAATACTCACCTCAAGAGTTTGTTGTGAATAACAAAAAGAGTTGAGGTATGTGAGGCCCTTGGAATACTGCCCAGCATAGACTAAACATCACTCTCTTCAGGGGGCAATTTTAGCAATTTACATTCTTTCAGAAAATGTATTTCATCAAATTAAATTACACAATATGAGCAAAGATGTCTCATTTGCATTTTTAAATTCCCTTCATGTCTTTGTTGTTTTTCCCATTAACAATTTTTATGTTTTATTTAGCAGCATACTGCTTCCTTCTCTTTAACAATTAAAAATTTTTATAGGCTATTTTCACCTCAAAGAATTCACATGAGATTTAATCACTATTTTTAATAATTTTTAGCTCCTAATTTATTATTAACTTCTTGTTTTTTTATACATTTTCTTTAGATTTTCTATGACTTTTCTAAATACTTTTGTTGGACACTTATTTTACTATTTGTTTTTTAATCTTCTGGTATGGGTTTTATTTTTACTAAATAATTCTTTACAAATACTTTTTAATCTCTTAGTTTTGTTTCTCTGTATTTTCAATTTTCTCACAGTAGATATGTTTTGATTTTATATCTTCATCTTTATTGAGTTTTTACTAAAATACATATTTTTAATTCATGATAATTATTGGGTTTTTACTAATGGATAGTCTCTATTTGTAACATACAATTTACAAAAACACAATGAAAATAATGTACTTTTATTATTTCTCTAATACTCTGTTCTTCTGGTTGACACATTTCTACTTTGTGATGCATATGATATCATTTATCTTGGCTTCTGTCCCACTATCAATTTGATTTTTATTGCTCACTGCAAAATCTTTCCCTGATTCTCCTTTTATTCCTCAAAAACTAAAGATATATTTGTATATATGGACTCAATCAACTTAATTGTGCCTCTTATAGCCTTGCTTACATTGCTTGCTTGATTTGTAATGATTGAAAGTATACTAAAGATAAACATTAGTGTGTTTCTTCTGACAGTCTTGTAGTTTATATCAAGTGAATATTGACACTATGTTTTATGTTTTATGGTCATGTAAACAAAATGTGTTTATGTATGATATTTGTATTCTGTTCTACTTTAGCCCATTTAATCTATTTGTAACTGATTTTATTTTGATGTTAGAATGATTAATTTTTGTGTGTTTTCTCACTACATATTTTTCTACTCTTACTGTTTTAACTTTCCTAAATTCTTTTAACATGTATTTCACCCAAGAATAAGTATTGCTGTTTTTTAAAGATTTATTTTATTTTAGATTATATAGATGTTTGTGTCTGTATATAAATATGTATATGTTGAGTGTAGTACTCACAGAGGCCAAAAGAGGGCATTGGATCTGCTTAGGCTGTGGTATAGGTGGTTGTGAGTTGCTCCACATGGATGGTAGAAAGGTGAGCCTGTTCTTAACTGTTTATGCTTCTCTCTAGCCCCTGATTTTGCTTTTTAAGTGAGCCAGATTTTCCCTTATGAGTTTATTTAACTCATTTACATTTATCAATATATTTCTTTTGTGTTAATTGTGTAAATGCATTCTGGTTAATTTAACCTCATTATTTTCTTTTAGTGCTTGTGACAAGCTCAACTTATGTTATTTTATTTTGGATGTATGTCTTTCTATGTAGACATAGAAATAATACCACATTTTATGTAGAAAATACAATTGATACTCTGTATAATCAATAGAAGAACTGATATTTCCTTTTCTATAAATTTTTCCTATTTTGTTTCTCTATTAACCATGTGTCATAAAACATATTTCCCAGAAATGGGATGTATTACTTGATTTATTAGTTTTTAAAAACATAGTTTTTAGCAACAAAGACAATGAAAATTGTATACTTTTATTATCTTCCACTCCTCTGAATTTTATCTCATATTTTCATTTTTACATTTCTATCTTTTGACATCTATCACCTCTGTACCCCATTCTCTCATTTGTTTTGGTCTCTGACCAAAAATCTTGTCTTTAAAGAAAGTTCAGCAGAATCACATTACCTGCATGCTTATCTTTCCGAATTCTTGCTTTTTTGCTTTCTTTTCATCTGGATCAAGCATGGCTGGATGTATAAATACATTCATGCTCTTGGGGGAGGTCTTGTAATATCATCCTACTCTTCAATGACCACTCCTGACTTTTTTTGTTTCTTGCTTTGTTGGTTACTTGGTGATATATACAGAACCTAGGGTCTTGTGAGTGCTAGGCAGGTACTTTACCACTGAGCATCCTCCCAGACCCTGACAGCTGCTCTTCATGCTTCCTCTCTTTGTCTACAAATGTCTCCAAATCTCCAGAATATCTTTTCTGCATCTTGGTTTTTGTTTAATAAGTTGCTCAGTTAATTGACTTTTTATATGATGGTAATTTTAAACATAGAAAAAGCAGCTTCCCATGTTAAAACAGGAAGCCTGGCTATCTTTATGTATACTACCCATTCTATTGCCAGATCCACTTGTATCATCTTTGGAATCTTGTTCACAGTGGTCCTCATTTTCCTTGGAATCTTGCTTACAGTGGTCCACATTTTCCTTAGAATTTTGCTCAGTGGTCCATATTTTCCTTGGAATCTTGCTCACAGTGGTCCACATTTTCCTTGGAATCTTGCTCACAGTGGTCCACATTTTCTCTGGAAGCTTGCCCATGCTGCTCCACATTTTTTGTTGAGTTTTCATGAAAACACAGCACCTCTTTATTGAAGGCATCTTTGAAAAGGTTTGTGCATGTGTTTTATCAGTACCTTTCCTCTCCCTAGCTCTCTTTCCTCCTTCTAATCCTGCTTGTTACTATGGAGTGGAGAGTAGACAGTTCAGCTATTCTCCAGGCTTGCTCATATGTGACTGTAGAGCACTGGCCAAAACCTCCTTTATGTCTGTTTTGTTCTTTCCTGTATTTTTTCCAGATTCTGTGGAGCCTGATAATAATGTTGTGTGCTCTCATAGTAATTTTTGTGAATTCACACAATAATTTTTGTTTATAGCTAGAACATGAAATATTCAGTGCCTCTAGTATAAGAAATATTTAAAAAGAGGATGCCAGTTGAAGTAACTTCTAAGTAGCCTTTTTTCTGTCACTTCTCCAATTTCAGAACTCAACCTTCATGCCTGGGTGTGAGCAGCAGTACAGCGAACCTCAGGCTTGGGCATTTTTTCAAGAGCAACAGAGCCCTGGCTTGAGCTGGCCATCTGTACCTCATGCTTCTGTTGACTCATTCCTACAATGATTCCTATTTTCCCATAAAGAGAAGGAAGGGATGTAACTGGCAAAAATGGTCCTGAATCAAAGGCTGCACTCCCAGGACAGCCTCTATCCTAGATTTTAAGTAGGGTATTCATGTTCAAACTTATTTATTATTTAACAGATTTTTAATTAAAATTAATTCCATCACTTTTCTCTTGTATTTCCTCTCACCAGTCCCTCCCAAGTCTCCTACCTCAATTCATCCCATGTTTCCCTAATCTCTAGGTGATAGCCTCTCCTTCCCCAGTTATTGTTACATATTTGTGCTTGAGGCGCATGAATATGTAAATACACCCTGCTGGGTATGGTTTTGTTTTCCGTGATAATATGATTTTAGGGCTGACTATTTTGTAGTGAACAACCAGTTGGAGATCTATCCCTGGAAGAAGCTTATTCTCCCTCTCATTGCAGTCATTAATTTCCTGTAGTTCCTTGTCTAGGAGAGGAGACCCCATTTTACTTTGCCCATGCCTGTTAAAATTGCCAATGTCTTATTGATACAAAAATTTATAAGAAATGTATTTATAGCATGGGTCTTGGTATTCTGGCTCTTTCAATCTCTCCACCCCCTCTTCTGTGATTTCCTCTGAGTCACAGAAGTTGAGGACAGTCTGATATACCTATGAGTGACTCAAATTTTACCTATTCTTGCACTCTAACTTAGATACTATATTGTGCTTCTGTGGGACAGAAAAATATTGAAGGTGAGAAGGAAGAGAGAAAACTTTGAAAGAGGTAATTTATTTATCACCACCTTTGTTGGGAAAGAATCAACTATAAATAAAGATATTTGGCTTTTTTTTAACTGGCCTCAAATCATCCTACCATTTGGATTAGGCAAAATTGTATATGGCTCATTATAGTCTGTTAAATATTGTGCATTGCATTAATATAAATATATAATACCAGCATATTTATAGTACATAATATTCTACTTAAATTGCAGTTTAAGCCTATTTATCCTGTTGCAGCTTTACCTTGTACCTCTTCTTTCTGACACGTCTACACCTCAATATTAATGTCAGGCTGGACTGGAGAAACACCAAAGGCCAAACGTAAGACAAATGTGTAATTGCAAACTAAATAAATAAGACAAAGAGCATAAATACTTATAAAGACAAATACACATTCACACACACACAAGCCCTGTTTGTTATTTACTGAGTGGCAAATCCTTTTTCTTAGTCAACTGTGTATTCAACATGATTGATTTGTCAGCACCTAACACCCTTAAAGGCTTTTAAAACCTTGGCTATGTATTTTGAATGTTGTTTATTCTTGAAATGCATAGAATATATGCAATATGTCTATAAAATGTCCCCCTACCCTTTGAGGTTATTTATGTTGCTTTAAGGTTTTCTTTGGGTGTTCTGAACACATGCCATCAGGAATGTGTAAAAGTGTTGCTTAGATAGGACTTTCCCTATAATAAAATGAAAATGTACCCTAAGTGCCATCACAGGACTTATATCCAACAATGAACAGAGGTAGAGGCAGAGATACATGGCTGAGCCCAGTGAGAACAGGAGAAGAAAGTCGATATGAGCAAGAAGATAGGGATTATGAGGAAAATTTTCACAGGGATGGCTGACTAGAGCTCACTGGGGAGCTCACTGAATTAAGAACATCCACTGAGGAACCATCAAGAAAAGAAACTAGGCCCTCCAAGGATAGGCAACTGTCCACTGACATGGGCAGTATGTGGAGCCTCAGGGGAGGGATCAGACTGTGTTTCTGTGCACAGACTGGCACTTCAGAGCCTATTCCCTCCAGAGGAGCACCTAACCCATTCTTGACATTATGATGAGGATATTGGACTTGCCTGGAGTGGATGCTGAGCTAACCCACCTTGGGACTTCTTGCCCTTTGTGGGGGTGGGGAATGGGAGGAGGGAGGCTGAAGGCTGACCTGGAGGAATTGGGAAAGGGAAGGGAGGGGGAACAAAGGGATAAATGAATAAAAAAGACTTTATTTTATAAGTTTTAATAAAGCTTGGATTTCATTTGAAGAGAGGGAAGAGCAACTAGAGGAGCAAGGGGAAGGTCAAAGGCACAATGGAGGCATCCATAGGGACCGCTGATGAGACCTCACTGACTCTAGACTGACACCTGAGAGCCTGTATGGGTCCAAACTAGCCTTTCAATCAAGATGTTGGTGGGCCTCCTGAGTATGAGACCAGGAAATATCCTGGTTACATGAACTGGCTATTTGGAGCCCACTCCCTATGGTGGGATGCCTTGCGCAGCCTTGATACAAGAAGGAGAAGATGGGTCCTGCCTCAACTTGATATGTAGCCTGTTCTGATTATTCAAGGGAAGCCTTACCCCTTTTGAAGAGTGGATGGAGGGTGGGGGAAGGAAAACAGCAGAGTGTATATAAAAAGAATTTTATTAATAATAAAAAATTATTAAAAATAGCTTCTTCCTCTCAATTTTGCTTTCTCACTTTTTCTAGTAGAATTTTGTGGAGAAGAACTTCAAATTTAGAGAATTCTGTTGTTTTTTTTTAAGCATTACTATCATTTTATAAATTATTTCTTTAATTCTCTTCCTAAAGTCACAGAAATAAGCTTATGTCTATGTTTAATTTTTTTTTTAGATGTAAAGCTTTAAGCTCTCCAAGGTAATTTATGTATTAATATGTGATTAATATCCAAAGTCAATGTTTATCATTTCCAATACATTTTCATAGCATTTCTATTAAGCTTTTTCTCTTCAACCATTCTATCTCTCATATCTGTTTTGTTTTGCTTGCCTAAATTTGTCCATTTGTCTTTCCTACATTTGGGTTATTTTGACCCTTCATATTATTGGAAGTAGTGTACATAATATTGCAATATGACATTGCCTTAAAAAAAAATCAAAGCCAGCCTGTACAATTATTTGACTCAAGTATTCATTTCAGGATAAAAATATTTAACTAGATTCAATTTTGTAAATAGTTATGAGCTTTGTCAGCTTTTCATTTCTTTTTAAATTAAATATGAAATTTATATTTTGTTTTCTAAATGTTTTATTTTGCTCAATATACTTTCAATAAACTTACATTTCTTCAGAATTTTTATTTCTGTGATGAAATGCATGACTAAAAACAACTTGGAGTGGGGCATAAAGGGTTTATTTCAATTTACAGTTTATAGTTCATCATGAAGGGGAGTCACAGCAGGAACTCAAGGCCAGAAACTCATGAAGAGGTCTTGGAGGAATGCTGCTTGCTGAGCTGCTCATCATGGCTTGCTAAGCCTGCTCCCTTATACAACCCAGGACCAGATTTCCAGGGATGGCCTTCCACATCAGACTTGCCCGTGGAAGAATTTTCCCAATTAAGATCCCTTCTTCCCAGATACATTCAGATTCATGTCAATGTGACAAAACCAAGTAGCACAAGTCATCTATGTTTTAAAAATCATTTTCAAATTTCTATGTCTGAACTTTTCTATCTTTTAAAAACTATCTCTGTTCAATCTTCAGTGTCTATTCATTTTTATTGCATCTTATTTATTGCATTTCATGATACCCTGCCAACTAGTACAGTCTTTGAAAATATTATTGTGTATGATGTATGTATAATGTTTGCATACATACATGTGGGTATATGAGCAGGTGTGAAGAGGCTAGTAAAAGACATTGGATATCCTGCTCGGTCATTTCTACCTCATTCCCTTGACACAGAGTTCTCTCACTGAACATGGAGCTAAGCTATAATAACAAGCTCCAGGAATCCTCCCATCTCTGCCCTGACCCCTGACAGTGGTGATGTTACAAGTGCATACTGTCATCTTTGATTTTCTCAAACTAGTACAGAGCACTTGAGCTCAGCTCACCTTTGTTAGCAAGCACTTTCACCGGCTTATGTATATTCCCAGCTCATTTCTCATTTTTTTAACATGGAAGATGGAAAATGTTTCATCAATGAGAGTTACACCAGACAAAGAAGCTCCACATGGTTTTATGAAGTAAGGCGGATTTAACAAAAACAATGCTACATGGTTTTCAACAAGCTAGATTAAAGAAATGTTTTGACTGTAACAAAGTGGCAACTTATAGACCGAAATAGCAGAGTTAACCTGACTTAATCATTGTCCCCACACCAAATCTACACTTAATCCATAAATCAAAGGATCCCATGGTACCCCACTAACTTGTATAGTCTTTATGATTGTGTATTTCAATAATATTATTTAATAAAATAAACTGTCTTGGCTTATTTTGTGTTTTGTTGTTGTTATTGTTTCGTCTGTCTTTTCCAGATAAAGCTGATTTAATCTTTTCTAATACTTCCATATCTTGGCTATGTACAATGCCTAGTAGTCATCTCCCCTGTCACTACTCAGAATTTACTACCAACTGACTTGGAAAAATCTGTACTTATTTGCTTTTTTCCCTTTTGAATTGTTCACATATTTATTTCCTGGTTCTGTAAGCCAAATCCCTCACCATTCAGTAATGAATATCTCTGTTTTTATTGTAGACATTGAGATCGCTGTTCTTTGATTTCTGTGGTTGCCAGTCTCACGATGATGTACACCCAGGATTTATCCACTGAGCTTTATCACTATGGAAACTCTGCTTTCTAAGTCCAGAAGAATCTTCCAAGTGTGGTATTCATATTTTTCCTTAAAAGCTAGGTTGTTTTCTCATGGAAATTATAATCTGCTTACAAACTCTAACTTGCTATGCTCAGTGTCTGCTCACACTATCAACCAACCTTACCAGTGCTACATCCTCTTCCGTGATGTGCATCATCATTTATCCATCATCTCAGCTTTGTTGACATGTCCATAGCAGTGCCAAGAAGGAAGCATACTTCCTACTGATAAAACCCTCATGTTATCAGAAAAAAATCATCCTTCAGAATGGAAGAGAAGTTGGTCCATTTCACCTGCTTCTTCCTTTCTACTTGGTCAAAGGGGAAGGGGCACTATATACTCAACTGAGAAAATGCATTCTCTGTTGCTTTCTGGAACTCATTCCAGAACTCATTTTGGAATCACAAGCAAACAATCCAATGGTCACTCCAAACTACCTGTGAGTCCAATCATACTCTATTTTTTATTTTTTAAGCATTAATCATTATTTATGAGGAAAAATGGGATGTCTTAAGAACTGACTTTACTCAAATGTCTAAAAATACCATTTTTTTCTAGAAAAAAAAAAGTTGTTTTCTATTGGATTTTGTTTGCTTGTTTATCCCCTAAAATATTTACCATGAACCTCAGGGTTAAAATGATTCTGTTAACTATTTCCTCTCAGATATTACTTCTCTGAGTTTCCCTTTTCTAGGGCAGTACAGTTGCCAAAACTGCAACTTAAAAACTGTGACCCTTATGATTGCTTTTGAAGACAATTATTTTAATCTGCTATTTACTGGGAGACCTTTCTTGCTCATTGCATACAGAACAAAATTAAAACCATATCCCCAAGTATTCTCAATAAATCACAGATGTATGAAAAAAGAAAAATCATGCTTCTCTTATAACAAGCATACTATGACTTCACAGTTACTTATCTGAACAGGATTCTTTTCATTCTCCATCTTGAGACACCTAGAATTGCTCTCTCCAAATAGTGTCCTATTAATTTTGCAAAATGCCTGAACTTGTTATAAGTGTCTCTCTACTACCAATAGACCTAAAATATTCCAAATTACTTTGGTACTATATGTAAGCTAAGGGAAATATAAAATATTTCAAGACACTTAAAATACAAGTTCATGGCATAAGCTCCAATTCATAGGTAAAAAGATTAAAATCAGGGATTTTTAATATTGTTAATTATGTTATAATTATGCCCTCCTAAATTTATATTGCAAGCCCAAATTATATTTCTTTTATATTCTAATTAAAGCTTTACAGTGGTCAGCATCCTTAAGATCCATTTAGGCTTCATGGGTAGCATGTATAACTCATTGTCTTAGTTATTTTAGTAGTATCTTCAGGATAGTGGATGTTTGGTTCAGCCTGGCCATAGCAATTTATTAAATCTCTTACTTTGATCTGAATTTAAATTTTAGCCTATGGGTACTTACCAGTTCCATTTCTAACGGTTCAATACTTGGATTAGGTAGTGTCTCTAGAGGCAAAGATCTGGGAAATTCTGGTGTTATCACCGCCCCTTCTCAAGCTAATTCTTACTCCACATGATGAAATATTTGCTCCCTGGAGGACTAAGTAAGCTAAATAGTGTGCTCAAATTGCCTGTCCATTATCACCCTGGAATGTTTCTGCTGCTTGTTCCATTAGACAATTCAGTGACTCAAAGCCAGATGTTTTTATCCACAGGAGAAACATCCTACATTTGTTCTAAAATTACAGATATATGTGAGAGCAGAAAATGACATTCTGAAGGTGGCCAAATGGTTTAACATCAGAACACTTACAGCATTTCTGAACCACCATCAAAAATGTATCTTTTACAAATATATTCTCTATATCAATATGATTCATGATATATCCAAAGTTGCTGTTCTGAGTAACAAGATTATTTTGATATAGCTATGGTTTTATCTAAGACTTTTTAAATTGTAATTTTTCTTTCCACCATGGAGAATGGCAGGTTGCAGGTTTCTCCATCTACACAGGGTCTTATCACTGGCTATCTCTACATATATGCTCTATACTAAATACTTCTGTTTCATAAAAGGACAATAAGCAGTCCAGTTCTTGAGTGTCAGCTACCTTTTTTTTAATTTACTGTTCAAATAACTGAATGTTTGTCTACTGAAAGGCAATGATTCTACAAGGGATTCTGGAACACATGAATAGAAAAATTTAAAAAAAAAAAAAAACAGATGGATGATGTCTTAGTTGTTGATCTGTTGCCATGACAAAACAACATGACCAAAGCAACTTATAGAGGAAACAATTACTTGAGTCTTGATTACAGCTTCAGAGAGTTACTCCAAGATCATCATGACAGGGATCATGCTGGCACCAGGCAGGCATGGTGTTAGAGCAGTAGCTAAGGGCATACATCTTGATCTTTAGGCAGGAGGCAAAGAGCAAAGCTGGGCCTGGTGTGGAATTTTGAAACCTCAAAGCTCACTCACAGTGATACAACTCCTCCAACAAGGCCATACCTCCTAATCCATCCAAAACAATTCTACCAACAGGAAACCAATTCAAACTTTCAAGGATAAATGGGTGGGTGGGTGGAGGGAGGGAGAAAAGGAAGGAGGGAGGTATGGATGGATGGACTGATGGGTGGACAGACAGAGATAGATAGATAGATAGATAGATAGATAGATAGATAGATAGATAGATAGATAGATTTATTGTTTGGATCTGAAATGCCCCCAAAGACTCATGTTTTGATAGCTTGGTCCCAATTTATTATCTTAGTATATTGAAGGCAGTGGAGCCCTTAGGATGTGGGTTTGGCTGAAATAAATGAGGGGTAAGAATTATAAGATTATCTTTCTTCCTAATTGCAGACTGCATTCTCAATTTCCAGGAGCCTTTGCTGTAAGCTCCTGCCAATGTCTGCTCTGTGCTATGAAGAACTGAGGCCACCCCTCTTTGAAACTGTGAGCTAGTTAAAGATTTCTTTTTCCAAGTTGTTTTTGGCGGGTGATTTGCTCACAATAACATGCTAATAATACCAGAAATGGGTGACAAAAAAAAATGTGGTTATTGTTGTAATAAACATGGCCACGTGGTTCTTAGGCCTTTGGAACTTGTCTACAGGACTATAGAAGAGCTTGAAGATGTGAGTTCACAGTCATATAAGCAGAACTGAGTGTATTGGTTGTTCTAGTGAGCATTTAGAGATCAGAGTTCTGACAGAAATATAGATGATAGAGACTATGTTCACAAAATTTCAGGTAGGAAAAAACTATCAGAAATTGAGCTAGTGGTCATTTATACTATATTGTGATTTGACTATATTCTCCTCATGACCTGGAAATTTGGGTTAAGCTGAATGGAAAAGTAATGGATTAATTTTTTTAGCATAGAAAATGTCAAGACAGTATTCATATGGCTGTACAATGGTTATTGCCAAATGATTAATTGGAAGAAAAAAGAACAGAAATAATTTGAAAAAATGTGCTGTTGTGTAGATTTAAGGTGAAAATACAAAAGTTCATTTCCAGTTGGTGAAATTATAACCCCTGCTATGAATCTTATTTTTAGGGTTCTACAGCTCTGTTAGTAAGGAGTATGAACCCAGTAGTTTTAGTTGACTCTGCTGCAATGTTAACAATATAAGCAGGGTTAAAAAGAAGCCAGGCACTTACCATTGAAACATTAAGAAAGGTTTCTTGGAGAGTATCCTCCCATTAAAGGTCCCCATATACATAAAATTATATTAAATTTAATATATTAATAAAATTTAAAATTTTATTTTAAAGCCATTCATTTGAAAAAAAAAAAAGTGCCTGAAAAAACTAAAGAACCTGGAAGGATATAGCCTCTGGGAAGCACTTCCTCAAAGGGGTCAAATACTGACAGAACGTTCTAGAATCAGACATCTAGGAACTAAGAAGCATTAGAGCTGGGATAAAATGAAGCTCGTCTATTTCCCAAATTAGCAGAAGTCAGCCTTATTCATGTGCTGCTGGATTTTCAAACATGCCAAATGTAAGAGTTACAGAGGTGCAGTGGCTTGTACCAAGGATCCAAAGAAATGTGTCTGAGAATTGGAAATGTAGAAGGATTGAACTATGTGCAAAGATCTGCTGTGCAGGTTATGTATGACGTTTTTTTCTTCTTTTATTTATTTATTTTTCTCTCACATATTACATCTCAGCCTCAGTTTCTTCTCTCTTCCTCTTCCATTCTTTCCCACTACACTTCCCCCACCCTTCACTTCCTCCCTTTCCCTTCAGAACAGGGCAGGCCTCCCAGTGATATTAACCAAATGTAGCACATCAAGTTATAATAAGACTAGTCACCTCCCTCATATTAAGGTTGAATGAGGCAATCCAGTAGAGAGAAAGGATCCCAAAAGGAGGCAAGAGTTAGGGGTAGTGAGAAAGACAAACGAACATGTCCTCACTTACAAGTGCATATCAGCTGAAAAGCAAAGGATAATCATGCTGCAATCCACAGACCCAGAGAGGCTAAGAAACTAGGAGGTCTGGGAATAAGGGTGATGCAGAAGTCTCCCTATGAGGGGGAAATAGAGCAGTTATCCTGGGTAGACGGGGGGGGGATGGATGGAGATGAGAACCAGAGGGAACAGGTTGAGGAAGGATGGAAGAAGAAAGTACCGGGTAAGACAAATGGAATTGGGGGGGGTTATCTCAGAGATGAATGGGAAAACTAGTGCAATGAAAACTCCTAGGAATCTATGAGGGTGACCGTAAGCTAAGACTCCTAAAAATAAGGATATAAGGAGCCTGAACAAGAAGACTGAACAAGCCATCTCCTATAACCATGCAAGGCTTTCGGGGGAGGGACTGGGATACAAACCCAGCCATAAAACTTCAACCTATAATTTGTCCTGCCTGCAAAATGAGTTGGGTTACAGAAATGGTGGGAGCAGACCACCAATGACTCATCTAGCTTGAGACCCATGCCTGACATTGTCTGGACGGCCAGGAACCAGAAACCAGATAGCCCAGAGACTTGGGATAGGATCAAACAGGACTGACTGCAAACACAAGACAAAATGTTAATGAAATGATTCCTAAGGATACTTTGTTATACTCATAGACAGGAACCTAGGATAGTGATCATCAGAGTGGCTTCACCCAACAACTGAGGAAAACAGATGCAGAGATCCACAGCAAACATAGGCAGAGCTCAGGGAATACCATGGAAGGGGAGGAGGAAGGCTGGTAGGAGCAGGAAGGGTCAAGAACACAAGAAAACTCACAGAATCAACTAACTTAAGGCTCATAGGGACTCACAGAGAGCGAACTGACAATCAGGGAGCCTGCAAAGCTCTGACCTAGGCCCTCTGTATATGTTATGGTTGTGTAGTTTGGTCTTCTTGTGGGACTCCTAACAATGTATGAAGTAAAGTTTTTAACGTGCATTTTACACTGCCATGCAGACCCCAGGATGCTGGAGATGTCAGGGATGCAGAACATCTGTGACAGAAGCCTGCAAGCAAAATGAGAAGTGGCTCAAGAGAGCTCTCATGTGCCACAGGACATAGGTTTATGGAAATGGGATTACCCAAGGCCATTGGAACTCACATCATACTACCACATGTCCAGATGCTAATCTCGGAGCTTTGGTCTTGCTTTAAGCCAGTAAGCTCCTTGTTATACATCTATTGTTCCTTTTGTAATAGAATGTTTACTTTGTGTCATTGTGGACTGTGACACCATGTTGCAGAGGCTCAAAGCTAAGAGACAGGCCTGAGTCTTGGAAGAGACTCTGACTTGACTTTTGAACAATATTTGAAAGTATTAAAGCTATATAATCTTGATGTTAACACATTTTGCATAGGGGCATTATGAGAAAGCCATTAACCTTTGAGGTCATAAAATAGTTATTATTTGGATCTGAATCGACACCCCCCAAAAAACTCATGCTTTTATCCGTAGGTCTCCAGGTTATTGTTTGAATGTTGTGAGACCCACTGGCAGGAGGAGAACACTGGAGATAGACCTCTGAGGGCTGTACTCACAGGCACCTCATTCTAATTTATACTCCCTGACTTTTAGTTTTCCAAAAAGAAAGGAACCCCTGTCACACATACCTGCTACCATGTTTTCCAACATTCTCTGAAACCATGAGCCAAAGTCATCCTTCTTCTAGGTTGTCTCTGTCAGATATTTTGGTAACACTAATGCAAAAATAATTAAAACAGCAGATAGATGATGGATGGATGTTAAGCATTTGTTACTGTTTCTAAGCAATATAGTGAGATAATGCTTCAGGGTTTTTTTAGACACTGCTTAAAACCCTAACTATTCATGAGATAAAGGCTTTCCTATCTTTCTTTTTATAATTCATTTATAAAGAATTAACTAGAAAGAAAAACAAATTCATCTTTTTCAGTTTGACAGATGAAAACATGTTAGCAGGAATGCAGGTGAAGCAAGACAGAATGTTAATAAAGAAATAATTTAAATTCCCTCAAAGAATGTGAAGCAACTCTTACACTGCTGAACAGCATGAACAGCTTGGCAGGTACATCCCAGTTTCATTTCCTTTTCCAGCATGGAATTACTTTCTCTGCAATAACTCTGCTATATGTCTCTACTAAAGCTTTCACAATGACAGGCAATGGTACTTCAGGAGCCTGCCTCAACAGAGTCTAATAAGGTGTCCTTAACAATATCTCAGTCAGTTGCACATCCTAAATCTGTGCCCAAAGGATATTGAATTGGAAGTACTTCACATAGCCAACCTTCATCGATTCTATGGCAACAGTAATTGTGAACGATTTCATAACTACAGTAGTCTATTTTCCATAGGAAATAGTATATACTCACAGTTTTGGAGATCTATATTGCATGATGTTAATGTCTTCCAGGCTCTTCTAAGGAATCCCTTAGCTGTGTCAATTATGTCAGAAAGCTCTGACATTCAAGTACCTGTGAAAGGAAGATATTAGATATTGAGGCAGGAAGACTGAAGTGTGAAAAGCCAGTCTTAATTTTTTATAACCTCTGAGAGATCTAACTAGGTCCCCTTGAGAACTATTTTAATTCTTTCCCAGGGAGTATCCAAAAGCCCCTAATCATATCTGACTAGATCTTACTAAACATGCTGCACTATGGACTATGAATTGTGTGCAGATTCCACTAAAACCACATCAGAACCATAGCAATGACTTTTGAAGAACAGAAAAGAAGACTGTGAAGTATCAGAAGAGAAGCTTTGAACTTTTCTGGAGATAAACAGAACAAAAACTGAAATTTCAGATGTGTCTCCAAATGTCTAATCTATTCATGACTTGAGGATTTCTCTCTAATTGCACAACACATTGAAAGTTCTGCCCCAAATCATTCAAGCTGCAAACATGGATACAATCAAAGGGAATTTATCCTAACTCAGCAAAGATCAAGCACCCAGCTTGTGGGCTCTGCCTCCTTCCTGTTTTGATGAATAGCCATAAACAAGGTTCCGAATTCCAACTTCAAAGGAATTGCTTCTGAAATTACCTTGGTCCACTCACCCATGTTTCTCCTGTTCACTGGATCACCCTCATCCCAGTCTCCAGGCAGTATCATCTAACTTATTATAACACTTTTCACCTTCAACTTTGAATATTCCTCCTAAGTAGTAAAAGGAAATAAAACCATTTTAACAACTTTAATTTTATTTTATCATCCATTTTCTCTTTTAAATCTACCAGGCCAGTGAAACTAACAAACTTGTTCTTTCTTAATAATGATATTCAGATTGTCACACCTTCTTCTCATGTCACCTATCATTTCAAGAGCATTGATTCAACAGTTTATACTCTCTTCGTTCAAATGGAGACATTCCTCCCACTCTTTTATCTTGATCATTCTTTATAAGTCTCCTATTTTTATACTCAGGGCATCCTCCTTACTTTTCCTCACTAGCATTTACCTAGGTACCACTTTGAACCAAATCCATTCCCTAACTATTCTTCATCTCTAGCTGATAACATCTATGGTCATGCTAATATCTCTCATTTATTAGTGACTCCTATAGTCACAATTTAACTACACCCTGCCTCTTGGTATGCATCCAATCACTGTAACAATATTAATAAATATTGTTATTAATAGTTAATAATAGTAATAATATAAATACTAATATCTTAACATGCATAAAGACATATTGATATAGCATATATAACATATATAAAGAGTAATATGGCCAAGTTGTTTATCTTCTTCCATGTGATTTTTCTTAAGTTTTCTCAAGTCTAAGTGGCCTTATGGTAATTTCAAATATTCTGGCCAATAAATGTTAGTTAACTTTTGATTTTTTTCTTCTCTTCAGAGCCTGATAATCTATTTACAGAGTCATTTCCATAATTCTCAATCCAGATCTTATAAGCAACTAAATAAGCTTCTGCTACCAGGTAACAAACTTTAAAGCATGTGTGCGTGCGTGCGAGTATGTGTGTGTGTATATGTGTGTGTGCATGGGTGTGTGTGCGTGTGTGTGTGTATGGGTGTGTGTGTGTGTGTTTGTGTGCATGTGTTTGTATGTGTGTGTGTATTGTGTTGCTATGTGTTGGCTGATTAAAACTCACTGATTGTTCAGTAGTTATACTTGGTGGTTTCAGGATGGTTGCAGTGAATTAGCAGTTAGATCATGACTGGAAATGCCAAGAACATGGGACGTTCTCTCTCTCTCTGTCTCTCTTAGGCAGACTAACAAGGATTTTTACATAGTTCTAAACATGTCCAAAAACACTGGATTAAAGAAATAAGAAGTCATTTGGGAGATTCACAGAAGCTAGAACTCCAAAATGACAGCATAACTTCTGTAAATCATTTTTAATAAAAGTTTTGTTTGGGTGATGGATCAGGGGACACAGTTCATAGGGGTAGCATGATGGATGCTGGTTACAGCATCTGGTTGGCTGGCATTTATTTATATCTCAATCGATTAGGCATTGAGATATATGGGCAGTGCCATTGTTTTCACCTTTTCTTGTTTTCACCTTTTCTTTTTTTTTTTTTAATCTGGGATCTCAGCCAAGGGAAGGATACCATCCACACTCAGGTTAGGTCCGCCCTCCTCAGTTAATCCCTTCCTGAAACAGCATCATAGTCATTCCTACAGATACATCTCCATGGTAATCCTAAATCCAGTCAAAGTGACAATGAAAAGTAACATCAAAAATGCACTGCGGTCAACTTGCCACCTACATCACACAGTGAAACCTGAGAAATTCGAAGTCTAGCTTCCATCTCACAATTCACATGCATTCAGTCCTTTGCTAGAAATCTCCAACTGGAATGTTTATTCTGAGCCATTGTATATTGGAAGCATGAGATGGGAATGTTCATCTGTATGCTGTGAGAATCATTCTTTCAATAAAGAGACTATTTTGGCTTTTGTTGGCTGCCATAGAAGTAGATGGAGGAATCAGAGAATAGACAGGAGAAGGAGGATGGAATCAGAGAGACTCCATCCAGCTGCCAAAGGCGAAGCATGTAAGGGACCCAGATGAGCTGCAGGCAAGTGGCCAGATAGATTAATAGAAATGGGTTGAATTAAGATGAAAAAGTTAGTTAGCAATGTGCCTAAGACATAGGCCAAACAGGATAAAATTAATGTAAGTGTCTGAGTCATTTTTGTAGGGGGGAAGTGGCCAAGGGCAGGTCAGACCTCTGGCCAGATGAGGTCAGAAATCTCATACAACAGAAGTATCTGACCTGAACTTCCTACAATGGCCTGTTAGAACTCTATAAATCATCTGGGTAATTGCTTCCACATTTATTTTACCTAGTATTTACAGTCTTAAGTAGGCTTCAGGAGATGTAAATTTATATAGTGTCATAGTTTCTAGATAAGTGGTTAAGAGAATGTTATTGTTCCCCAGGCCTGAGACATTTACAAAAGAATATCCATCACCTTACACAGACTTATGATCTGCAAACATCCATCACTTCTATAGACCACTGCATCACAGGCAGATTAGAAATCACTTTTCTTCACTCCAGATAAAAAAAACAAATATCTGACTATTGATAAAAAAAAACAATAAATGAGATGTATTGCTTTATATATGAAGTTAGCTGATTAATTCTCTCAACTGTGGTTTTGAGAAAAACTTATATTAGCAGCTACTCATGGGCAATTAGATAAGATTTTTTTGTTGGTTTGGTTTGGTTTAGTTTGATATGGTAAAGTGCAGTGCTATAGCTCAGGCTTGGCTAAAAGTGGTCATCCTCCTACCTCAGCCTCTTGAGTAATTGGATCTAAGGTAAGCATTAGGATGCCTGATTTTAGAGCTATCCATTGTAATATATACTAGGATAGATTGTTGTTGTCTTCAACAGGGCATTTATTCACTTAACCCATATATTTATATTTATCCACTTATCCCATATATTTATACTTTCCTTCCTTCATTTGACTATTTATTATTTCTTTTAGCACTATAAATAAAACCTCAGTTTTATGCAATACATGTAACTGATAATTACTATTTTAAAATAAATAGAAGGCCTCAGTCTAAAAGGAATTGGAAGAAGGAACAAGAAATATATGCATAGTAATGTAAGAATAAAGAAAAAACTCACCCACAAATGCAAAATAAAAAAGTACAGGTGCCTTTGTGAAGTTTTAAAAGCAGTGCTGACTACTTCTATTCCAGAAGCTCAGAATTACTAATGAAACCAGGAAGAGACTTCCCACACATCTCAGCCAAGCACAGCTACTTCTCAATTGTTATTATGGCAATTACTGTCTACAAATAAATGAGAGGCTGTAAGATATAGTCTTCAGCGGATTTCTGAGCCATCTTGGGTGTATGGTTTTTATCAACCTAACACACTAATAAACTCTAATTACTAAATAAACTTCAAGGCATATGATGTCTTGTAATTGGACATGCTCACATGCTAACACTAAAGGTCAAAGAGAACAAAATGGTTATTTTTGCCATGAGCTCCTGAAGTCTAAATGCTTTGCAAACAACTGAAGCAGAATCTGTGTGTGTTATAATATTTGGGTTTTTTTTCTTTTTTGTATTATTTTTGAATAAAGTCTCATTGTTTATCCATGTATCCCATTATTCAAACTCCCTTCCCCATCTGGCCCCTCCCAGTCACTGTCTCTTCTTCACGTCTCCTTATCTCCTCCCCAGCAATGGCAGAAGGTTCCAAGGTCCCAAGGTGGTTTAGTTTAGCATCCACTCCAGGCAAGTCCGATTTCCTCATTCTAATATCAAGACTGGGTTAGGTGTTCCTCTCGAGGAAATGGGCTCCAAGGTGCCGGTCCAATGTGCTTCAGATCCCAAGCTGTTCAGTGGTTGTGGTTTGCAGCTTGGATGTGCTTTGCTTTTTGTTTAAAGTCCACTAGTGAGTGAGTACATCCCCTGCTTATCTTTCTGGGTTTGTGATATTCTCCAAATCCATCCATTTGCCTGCGAATTTTAAGATATGATTTTTTCTTACTGCTCGGTAGTGCTCCATTATGTAGATATACCACAGTTTGTTAATCCAGGGTGTGTTATAATATTTCTAAGTGTTATTAGAATACAGGGATACAGTAAGGTCCTTTTAAAAACAGCATGCTTGCAGACATGTCTCTTTGAAAGCAGACTTGTGCTTGAACCCATGGACATGTCTATTTTATGACCGCAAATAAGAAAGAGCTATATCTGCTTCATTGCAAGGTTTCTATCTCTATACCAATGCCTAACTTTTTATGTAGATTTTTCTAGAAAATGCATAACACACTATAAATATATGTACAGATATATATAGAGAGAGATCTCAGGATTCTTCATATAGTTAGAAAACAGAACCAATAATATGTGTGGTTATTTCTCTGGAGAACTCTGCCTTGGATTGTACTTATTTTGTATATTAATCATTTTTTTATTAACAAACTAGCCTATTCTTAAGTCTTTTATCTATCTTAGGGAAAACAAAATGTAACCCTGAAAAACCACAAGATGGCTAAGAGCTGTTGGCTAAACCTCAGCATTCATTCCTGTAACACAACTTCAGAGACATCTCGATATCAAACCAGGACCATCTGTGATTGTTATAGATCAAGACAAAAACATGGGGCTGGGAAGAAGGCTCACTCAGGAAAGTTTCTTCTGCCCAAGCATGAATTTTGTCCTCAGCACTATGTAAGGATCACAGGCACAGAAGTGCTGCCTATAACCCCAGAGCTGGGAAGATATAAACAGGAGGACCCCAGGAGCAAACCCTCAAGCCAAGTCCATGAGCTACAGTTTCAATAAAAGATTCTATGAAGATAATTAGTTTGCAAAAATAATTGAGGAAGACATTTGATGCTAACTTGTGACATCACTGCATACACACACACAGGTGCTCATGCACACATAAACCACTCCAAGATCACATTCACTCACTTAAAAATATTGGTGTTATCTTCAACTGCTTCTTGGCTGGAGAGTCTCTCCCAGGATCCTTTCCCTTGAATCACAGGAATCTGTTAGAAACTGGGCCTAATCTTCATCTTTGATGCATCACACAAGTGAGCAGCCTTGGGGAGACAAGTTTAAGATCATAATTAGAAATTAAGAGTGTATAAATTTTGTAATGAGCCTTAGCATAATAAAATAAAACTTGTGTTGTATCTACAAAAAAAAATATTGATGTTGTCCAAAGCATACAAATGTCTAAACATTTCCCTTTGCTAGCCAATGGGTAATTTCAGCCTTGGTTGAGTCTGCCTTCCTCTGGATATAACTGACTAAGGTGGAGAGGGGTCCTCGCTTTCTGAAAGAACTCACACAGGGGCAAAGCCTACTTTTTTAACCCTCTCACCAGTTGCTGAACACAAACACAAATCCTAAGAGAAAAGCATGTTTCTCTCTTCTGAGATGGTTCAGAGTTCCCACACTGTGCATTTCTCCTTTGTTAATGTGAGAAATGAGCCCAACTTCAACAATGGGTGCAGCTTTGCTGGGCTTTGGCAAGAGCATGCTGACAACATCTCTGTATGTTCCATGTAGTCAGGAGCACACTGACATTTCTCTATGTTTCAGGAGGGCAGGTATATACCAACAATGTTTCTGTATGTTTCATGAGCTTCTGTGAGTGTTTTCTGAGTCAAATCTGGAAGCATGCAGCATTTGAACAGTAGCAAAAATCATAAAATTTGTATGGCTCTTAAAAATATTTACAATACTTATGTTGATATACCATGGCTATAATTTATCACTAAATGTCTGAAATACTCAGTATATTGCTTCCTCAGAGTATTTAAATATCTACAAGGTACTTCCCCCCCCCCCCACCGAGGAAAACCATGGCTTTTTATCATTGTAAGTCTATAGTCTATCTTCCAGTAATCAAACACATCCCCTTTTTGGCTGCCATTGTTAGTGAAACATAATTTTTAAAAATTATCTTTAAATTCCAATTTGATACAGAAGGCAATGTAATTAAAAACTCAAATTAATGTCCCACAAAATCTCAGCAATACAGTTGCCTAAACAAAAGCTGCGTAATGATAATACCAGTAGACATGCCAACATGAATGGGAGACATTCAGGATGTCCCTTCTCTATATAAAAACCTGTATGAAATCAATGAGTGCTGAGAGAAGTATTGGTTGTCTCCAGGGATGAGTTTCCTGACAGGTTACCCAATCCCATGTGATCAGCCTTAAACACAGGTACATACAAGCAACACTAAATGAACTTTCTCTTTCTCTCTCTCTGTGTGTGTGTGTGTGTGTGTGTGTGTGTGTGTGTGTGTGTGTGTAACAATATCTAAGAAAAATAGGTTAGGAAATTAAAAGACAGAAAGAAAATGGGCTTAGAAGTTGGAGGGGAAAGAGAGGGGATGAAGGCAATGCCAACACAGAAATTCTCAAAACACACACACACAGTACAAATGAAATAAATTTCAGTCAACTTGAAAGGGCAAGCAGAAATAAGTACAAAGAGAGAAGCCAGAATTATATTCTGTCTAAATTAAAATGTACTCGAAACTAAATAAGCTTTAAAGTTCTTTTATCTAACTAAAAATAGGGTAACAAAGAATAAGTGATCCCATCTGAAATAATCAAACAAAATTTAAATAAACATATTCTATAAAGATCTTGAAGATATTAGATGGTTAGGGAAAAAAGAACAGCAATTAGTATGAAGTGTGAAATACATGAGTGTGAAGTTATCCCAGTTTAGTATTATGAGGATATTTCCTAGGGAGGAGAAATCCAGACAGAGAAATGCAGACACAGAAAGATGGAATTGCACCCATGAACGCACTGCAGACATGCACAAGACTCAGCTATTGACATTTCATCAAGGATAAAGGAGGAACATGATCAGAGAGGGACCATGGGTAATTAAAGCTTGTTTGCAAAGGGATGTTATTTCTTCAGAGGCAAGGCCACAAAGTTGCCTTTGTTCCACTGAACAACTCCGCCCCCATCCCTACCAGGGCAAGCAAGGCAAGAAGCTTAGTGGACAACCGACTGAGTGATGTCAAAGTAGGAGCTGAACTCACTGAAAAGAAAGCACCTGTGCAATGGTGGGGGCTGAGAGCAGTGAGTAAGGAGGGTAAGAATAATTAAAATTTGATCAACTATATGAAATGTTCAAACAATTTACAAATGAGAAGAAAATATGTTAAAGGGACTCCGCAAAGCAGAGCAGCTACACTTAACTGAACAGATCCTACAGAACAGGGCTGAGAAGACCAGCTATGAACCTTCGCGGGGGGGGGGGGGGGGGGGGGGGGCAAGGGGGGGGGGGGGGGCGGGGTGGGGCGGGGTAGACCAGCAAGGTGTACATGCAGAGGAGAGCACTGAGAAAGAAGGCTTGCTAGCATTCAAAACTCCAAGACAGGAAGGACGTCTCTGCGATTTAATCTTCTGACAGAGTCTTTTGGGCTTGAGTGTTCTCTATTTTCTCCTGTTCTCAATGTCATTGATTTCTTCTCTGACCTTTTCTGTTTTCTTTCCTTGGCTTACCATGAAGTTAACTTCCTCTTGTTTTTCTAGTACAGAAGTCTGTGGCGGGACATCAGCACATAAATTTCCAAGAACTGTGTGAAGCCACATCAAATAAATTTATAAATGCTCTGTTTTAATTTGTATTAATTTTGGAATATTTTTGTCCCGGAAATGTTTATGTATCCCAGATACACAGGCATGTAAAAATAGGTGTAGTTTACTAATAATAAATCATGAGGAATTTTATTCTAAAAATAATATTTGAGGACCTAGAGAAATGGCTCAGCATTTAAGAGCACATACTGCTCTTTCAGGGGATATAAAGTTTACTTCCTGGGACCCATGTCAGGCAGCTCAGAACTACTTCTAACTCTATGTCCAGGGGATCCTCTAGTTCTGTGAACACACACAATTTAAAAATAAATCTTTAAAAATAATTGTTTAGCATCCATATAATTTTGCCATTCACTAAAAATTAAAATACATTTGTACATAAATAAGATGGATGCACATATATATATATATTTAATTAAGTCATTAAGCCTTAGCTGAATATTTGATTCTGTAGGATGCAAAACATTTTCAAATGTTTTTCAAGTTGGTCAATATGTTGATTTTATAATAGTCAACACTGAGAACACTGTTTTACATAAATACATATTATACAATGGCAAATGTGTGATTGGGGGCATTTCAGAAAATGTTCCAAATTCTGTTTTTATCTCCAGTCAAAAATAGACAAAATTTTTATTAAACTCACATCAGCAATTCAAACAGCAATTTTACAAATCAGACATTCCAACAGTGCAATTGGTAGATCAATCTGGTGCTTACATGGCATATAGTGACAAATTTCTCTGTCCTGCTCAGCTTATCTCACAGTTGTTCAGTCCCAAATAAACATAGAGAGGCTTATATTAATTATAAGCTGATTAGTCTATGGCTCAGGCTCATTACTTGCTAACTCTTATACTTTAGGTTAGCCCATAATTCTATTTATGATTAGCATATAGTTTGGTACCTTTGTGCTCAGAGCAGCATTCTCATCCCACTTCCTCTGCATCTCACTGGCATCTCCTGCTATGCTCTTCTTATTCCCAGCATTCTCCTAGTCTGGTTGCCCCACCTCTATTTTCTGTCTAGCTATTTGACCAATCAGCATTTTATTAAGCCAACAGGAGTGACAAATATTTACAGTGTAAAAAAGTATAGTCCCATAGCAGAATGGTGGTAGGAAACCTTTGTTCTTCCGAGTCAAACTATGATGTTTTTGTTAAAGCATGAAACAACAAGGGTAATGTAAAAACACGGCATTCCATAGCACACAAATCTCAAACCTCAGTAAAGACTTTTCAGACAATATTTGTTGGTGTTATGTGGAATAGTAGCACATGTAATGAGAAGCTTGGGTGTTTTATGCTCACAATGAAGGCTACAGTGAAGTTCTGTTGGGCAACAATACATGTTGCCCAAACACCTCAAATTCATTTTCTGCTTGATTCTGAATTAATTATGATCATTGTATGTTCAGGAACCTTTTTACTATTGCCTATTTTGATTCCCTGTGGAGTCATGATCCACTCACCATTTAAGATGTGTCCCTGAAAATGATCTAGCTTGTTCAACCATTCATGTATACTTAGGATAGTGTATGACTTAGTCTCCAGTAGAGTAGTGTTCCATGTATTTGTTCATATTGGATAAGGATTCTCAAGGCTTCTTCATCCATCTTTGTGTTCTGTATAGTAACCGAATGGTACTGAGAACAGTCACTGTGAATTTGTCTATTGGGGGGTGGCTGTTATTTCAGATTTCAGCTTTTCTTTGATGTATTCTTTCTTTTTTAAAAATTGTAATAACTTTTTTATTTTTATAGAAAAAAGTCTTTTTTTTATCCATGTATCCCCTTGTTTCAACTCCATTCCCCCTCTTAACCCCTCCCAGACAGCCTTCAGCCTCCTTTCTTCCCATCCCCCCATCCTATCCCCAGAAAGGGCAAGAAGTCCCAAGGTGGATCAGCTCAGCATCCACTCCAGACAAGTCCAATTTCCTCATCCTAATATCAAGACTGGGTTAGGTGTTCCTCTGGAGGGAGTGGGCTCCAAGGTATCAATCAATGCACAGAAATGCAGTCTGAATCCTCCCTCTGGAGGCTCCATATACTGCCCATGTCAGTGGACAGTTGCCTATACTTGGAGGGCCTAGTTCCTTTTCCTGGTGGTTTCCAGGTGGCTGTTCTTGATTCAGTGAGCTCCCAAGAGCTCCAGCCAGCCATCTTTGATGTATTCTTAAGCATTTCTAAATGCATATATATTTATAAGTAATTTCTAATAATTGACAAATTTATATCACAGTCTTTTATTTACTATGGGTATTATTTTATTATTAACTCTACTTCAAGTAATATTAAAACAGCCAGTCCATATTTTTTGATAGCAGATAACTTGAAATGTTCTCTACCCCTTAATTATGTGTTCATTTATATCGTTATTCTTTGGTAACTTCATACATGTACATGTTTTATCTTTATTTTTCTTTTTATCTTTAGGTATATATACTAGTCTACTATGTATACTATGCATGTGTGTGTGTGTGTATATATATATATATATATATATATATACCATATGTGTGTATATACACCATATGTGTATATGCATTTGACAAGCTGTCTAAAGCTGTCCTATCATGTTGATGTTATTGCCATGATGTCCATTTTATTTTCCTGTATTTTTGTATTTCAATTTTAAAGTGATTTTGTTAAATTAGTATTCTTAAAGCCTTTACTTCTCTGGTGCCATATGCTAATCCCCATCTCCAGTGTGTGCACCCTTAGTCACTGAGGTCTATTTTCAAGAAGCCTGATATAGGGATGTATATTTTATGTCTCCATTTGCCATTCTCATGCCTTCCTATAGTTACTTAAACACGTGGATTAGAATTGCACACAGTAGTCTCAAGGGTTTTATCACCCTTGTAATAAACCTTCTCATTCTATCATGTATGTTACTTTGCATTGTTTGGGTTTTAATTGATGTCTCTTCTTATTAAGAATTCTATTCTATTGCTTCTTTGGAAAATGTGATAACACTGCATTATGGTACACCAGTATTATTAATCTCACCATTTTAGATATGCAATTTTTATTTTTATTAATATTCTCTACCCTTTTTTGGGACAGACTTAATTTACTTGGAACCAATATAATTCTCTTGGGTCTTGCTTTTAAGACTTATCAGGCAGGACTAGAAATACATTTCTTCTAAACATCATTTTCCTTCTGCTCATCCTTCCTTTGATGTCCTGTGAGTTGTTAGCTTTTCGGGCTTATGGAACAGGACATATTCTCAGCCCTCATTCTAGAACTATTGACTCCATTTTCAGGTACTTCCTCTGACTTTTCAGTTAGATGTTCACTAAAGTACAGTAAGAGACCTGAGAGACCTCCAAGATTCTCTGTATTGAAGACCTACCTGAATGCTAACATGCGATCTCCCCTACTTGAAATAGTTTGGTTCCTGAAATTTCTCTCTTCAACTCAAAAAGACTTCCAGGTTCTAGTTGGTGTTTGCTTCTTTTTTTTACAGTCCTGAAATCTCAGACAGGAAGTGGGCATACTACTCAGACCCACTTTATATATTTCTGGTCCCCTAGCCAGCATTGCTTTTTGTTGCCAGATTTCAAAAAATCTTGAAAATTGTTTTCATATACTTTTATTTCTCTGAAGCAAAGAGCAACAACAACTCCTTAGTACCCCATCTCCGCTGGGGGCAGAAGTGCCTGGATTGAAATCTAACTTCACACACTACTGGTCCTAAGTAAGAAAATAATTTTAATGTGGCATAAGTGTTCTGCTTTTATTTATTGGCAAAGGAAAAAAGGTGTGTGGTTAATAAGAATTGTAGAAGGTTTATAAGTCTTCAATATTTTCTCACTTATTCATGAAAGGGAAAAGAAGTATTTCTCTCAGTAAAGACATCTTGGTCTCTGACTTGTGCTTTCTGAGTACTGTGGTCTGTGACATTCCCCTCAGATACAGCAAAGGGAGAAGGTTGTGCCTAGATACCACTTGTGCGTCATGAATGTCTTTCTCTGTCTTGAGAACAGCAGACTCACTCGGGAAATCAGAAAGTCAGAACTGTGCTCAGTGTTACTGCCATTTCCTGCTTCTATACAGACTTCAAGTTGCATTTGGATTGAAGTTCATAGAGGTTTTAATAAATGTAAACCCCAGGAGCTTATAAACCAGACCCTAAATTTTATAACTGTAATTGCTCTTTATTTTTCTCTGCCCTGGCATGAAGCATATCCGGAAACAATTTTTCACTCTATTTCATTTATGTGTTCATTTATTGAGTATTTACTGTCTGGTCACTGTCTGGGACACTAAGTATACAGCATGAAATAAGAACAATCTCTTTACTAATTAAATTTATACTCTGATGAAGAAATGAGTAAACAGGTGAACAAAATGAGTATGTTTAACATAAATCATGATAGGTACAGTCAAGTAAATTAGCAAGGAGATATGCTACACAATAAGAGGCAATGGATTTTGTTACTAGAGGTAAGCCCTATCTACTACACTAACATATAGGGAGAATCACTAAATGAAGAAAACTAGTCACAGAGATAACAAAGGAGAATAAACGTGAGGACAAGTTTGTCACTGTAGCATTGAGAAAAGGGAGAACTCCGTGTATGTTTGAGAAATAAAGTAAAGCCACCCACCGTAGCTGCAGTTTGGCTAGGGAGAAGTAAACCTGGATGAATTTGAAAGATCAGTGAAAGCCACACCAGCCAGCACTCTGACTGCAGGGGTCCAGGCATTTAAATCACAGGAACAACAGAAGGGCTCTTGTGTTCTGAAGTGATCACTCTAGGGGCTGCAGGGATGTCACTCACTGCAAGTAAAAGTACTTGCCTTGGAAGAATGTGTTCAGATTCCTGACACCTGTAAAAAAAGATCTGGTGTTGCAACAGAAACCATAACTCCAGCAATAACAGGACTGAGGCAGTCAGTTCCTTGAATGCTCATAGACTAGCTAGCCTGGTCTATGTGACAAAGTTACAGGCCACAGAGACTCTGTGTCAAAGAAAACATGGAAAGCATCTGAGGAGTGACTCCCAAAATTGTCCTCTGATCTCTATACATTGACCTAACACAGGCATAGATAGATGCATCTACCCACCCAAATATCCACCATTACCTCTCACACAAAGCTCTCTCTAGTTTTCACAGGTACACTACATTAAAATAAACAAGCAAGGAGGGTCAAGTCTAAATTGATCATTATGACAGATAATTCCACAGAATATACGTTGATCAAAACATTATATCTCACCCCATAAGGATATGCAAATGTTATCTTTATCTAGGAAGGAAGTTTAACATACTGTTTTAGTGACTTTGAAATGTACAATACACCACAATTCCAAAAGTACTATGTAAGCTTTATATAGATAAAAGTTTATTTGAATAAAGGTTAAAAAGAAGTATGTTTTGTTTTGTACAAAAGACCTTTTGTAGGAACAGGAGGGTCTGGAACGGATAGTTCTATGTAGAGTCCAATAAACAAAGACAAATAACTGAACCCTTGTGTATCTAAGTTGCTGTATTTAAACAACTGAGGACCTTGTATATGGACACAGGAAATTTTCCTCATAGTTCCCCTCACATATAAATGTGCTCCAGAAATAAAAATGTATATAAAGAGGCAAAATTAAACAAGCGTACAGGTAGTCCTATTAACCTGAAGGCTAATACAGAGAGACCAGTAAGGATGGAAACAATGACCCAGTGTGTTTGCCTAGACGGTTTGTTTATGAATGAATAGATGGATTATTCACAGCAGTTTATGAAGGTTAAATATTTTCAACAGTACTATAACTATAGATTTCAGTAAATGACACCTGCCCTAGCTTGCTTCTCTGTTATTGTGATGGCATTGGTCAAGGCAACTTACAGAAGAAAAGGCCTTATTTGCCTTATAGCTTACCATCCGTCATCAGAGGAACTCAAGACAGGAACCTAGAGACAGGAACTGAAGCTGAGAGGAACACACTCACTATGGCTTGTTCAGCTTGCATTCTTATACAGCCAAGCCCAGCTTCCCAAGGATGGTACTATGAGATGGGCTTTCCCCCACTAATCAAGAAAATATCTCTCTGAACACCAGACTCACTCTTGAGGGAGGGGGGACAAAACTGGATTTGGCCAGGAGTGGAGACTGATCCAAGCATTATTGGGTCAGTGGGACCATAGGACTGTCTGCTCCCTGCCCAGGGAGGGGATGGGGAGTTGCAGAGAAGAAAAATGACCTTATGTGGTGGGAGGGAGAAGGGACCTTGAATAAGGATATACAGGGATGGAAAAAAAAATTTCAGAGGGAAAGCTGAACACAAAGTAAATATATGTGTAGCAATCTTATTTGCATTACCACCCTTGATAAGCCATGCTTATGATTCTTATCCTCTTTATAGTTATTGTTAACTTTTCCTCATTTTAAATTCATGTTACTGTTTTTTTGTTAAATACAAAATAAAGAAAAAAAAAAAAAGAAAATATCTCTCAGACATGCTCACATGAGATTCTGATGGAGGTTAATTTCTCAGCTGAGATCTTTTCATCAGTGTATTACGTTGTCAATAAAACTATAGTAACATTTGTTCAGATCTTTTCTCTTAAGGGAAAGGATGCTCCTTTCACATGGTGTCCCTTGTAACTCTGGTGGGCAGAGATGCTTCCATCAAATCACCATATGACACTTTTGATCTTATATGTGAACATAGCAAACTAAAATTTTAATTGTAAATCTTCCTAGCAATGTTGCCTCTGGCTCATCACTGCCTAGGCACTGGTTATCATCCAGGTTTCCCTCCCTTTTCATAACTTATGTTGTCGTCCTTGAAAAGAGAATGAAGAGGAACAGCAGAGCTGGGAAGCCCTCCAGGTTCATTTCAGAGAGAATATTCCGCAGAGCTTGCAGGCATGGGATTTGGTCCAGTGCTGTAAGCTACCTCTAACTATGTATGCATTTCAATATCTCAATAGGAAGAGGAAACATCAGGAGGAGAGCAGTTGCCTAAGGCGGGCTTCCCTTCTGAGTGTAGTAATGGCTTCCTCTGAACTAATTGCCTCTCTTTCCTGTTAACAAGACCCCTTCCAGGTCAGTTCCAAGTGTGTAGTGTCCTCAGCAACAGGATTTTAATGAAAGGGTTTAGTTGACAAATGTAAAATATTATAAAATAAGTAAAATCATAAAATATGTTTCTAATTGCTTTTAAGCTACAAACTTCCATACTAAAAGTCATTAAAATATTACTTCTCAGGAAACAAAGTGGTGATTACATTGATAGGCTTTACTCTGGGTGATGAATGGATACATGTGTTCTTGTATAGGGAGCTATTAGGAAATTTTAAAGCAAAAAGACAAATCTTCAGTTGTCACCTTGGAAAAGATGCTAGCCTTCATGATGGTAGTGATACAAGTGAGGTAGACCCCACAATGAGTCACACAGGGACAAAGAATCCCCAGGTAGGAAGGCTCATTGGGTTACCATGATCGGGGCTCAGAATCAGAAACATGCCATTGGCCAGGGCTGCTTCCTGACGAGGCTTCCAAAACTAGACTGGTTTTCGCCAAGACTGACACAGAAAATCTACCAAGGGCTTCCTTTTCTTCGGCTTCCTCTCCCTAGTTAGACCCCATTACATTTTTTACTCATAATTTAAGAGCCAATTGAAATTACTTTCTTTTTCTCTATTTTGATAAAGATATAAATGTCCATTGTCTCATCTGCCTTCAGATACTAAACTGTGCTTCTGCTTTCATAATATCATCCATTGTTCTCACTCCTAACTGTCCTGTAGCTTCATCTTCTTGCTTGTGAGACAAGAATCAGATCACATTTCTTTAGAGCTGTCTTACCTATAGCCTCTTCAAAAGGTTAGCGGCAAACTGACTGATGTCCCAGCACCCTGGCATTCAGCCTGGAGTCTTGGATGCAAAGTTAGAATTTTTGGCATAATTTCTCAGTTATCAATTATATTTCAATCAATTAAAAATGCCCCATGCTAGAATATATTTTGGTAAAACAACACTTTCCTAGTATTTATTTGTACACTTATAAATGTAAGTGAAAGTGCTTTAAAATGGACAAAGATTATCATCCTTGGCATGTTGGGCCACTATGATCAAGTATTAGAAGACCTTAGAATGGAGTTACTTATAGCAGGGGTGTGTTTTTCACACATTTTTGTTAGATGCTTGTTGCCTGTTTGTTGGATGCTAGCAAGCCCTGAGTCTGTGAGTGTCTTTTGTAGGTAGTTTTATTCTTCCCATGTCTTCACATGGAAGACAAAAGAAGGAAAAATCTCTCTTCTTTTCTTACAGGTGTAATAATCCAATCATGAAGGCTTCGTGCTCTGAATCTATTTATATCCTGAAAGCCCCACTTCAAAATAATTTCACAATGAATAAATGGTTTCACATATGAATGGGACTCACAGGGGCCCTACCACTTTCTAATGACCTATCAACAATAAACAGATTCTGGGAGAGGGTTAGGTATAATATCCACTTACAAAGCTATAATGAGCTCACTAGAATTTCCTGGTTAATTCCAAACTCAAGGTCACACAGATGACCGTAAACTGTATGAGACAGTTAACAAAAACAAACCAGGAAATGGGAGAAAAAGTTTTGTAAGGGGTTGGGTCTAATGGGATGGGAGTGGTATTAGGGTAGAGACTGACTGGAATACAAAGTTTGTTTTTTATAAAATTGTGAAAAATAAAGTTTATTAACATAAGAACATATGAATGAGGACATTGACTCAATGTCAGCTAATTCTCTCTGCCCTTGAAGATAAAAACCCTGAACCCCAAAGTTTTCAAATGGAGGCTAACAAAGAGAGAAAGCCCCAGAAATGCTTTTTTTAACTCAGCCAGCAATTAAGAGATAACAATAATAAGAAAAAAAAAAGGTATAACAGTACTCACAAGATGTGACTATGAAACTTCTAAAATGTTACCTATGATATTCTAAGGAGACTTTCATTTAGATCATTTATATGCTGATATCTGTAGGACAGAGAGAAGTTTGTGCAGTTCTCAAAGCAATGGCAGTTATGAGTCCCAGATGATTAACTCATCTTGGCAGAACACAGAGAAATAATTTGTGGCTTCATTCATCCAAAAACCGTTATGGAAAAACAATTTCATAGTAGATAAAATTCCCTACCTCCATAAAGTGAAGGTTAAGAGGTGGACAGCAGTGTACACAAAAGTTTTAATTTGTTAGATGGTTATAATATTAAGTAATGTGTAGAATAAGTACTAGCAATGAGTCCATTATTGACACAAACGTTGCTGCATTAAGCAATAGCACGCGTGTGTGTAACTAGTCCCATGCTGACATTGTCTAAGGTTGGCTGAATGAAGTTGACTTCAACTAAAGGAAAGGGGTACCTGTGCTTGACCGACATCTGTCTCAATCTCATGTAGCCTAGTCTGACCTTTAGGCCTTAGAAAAGATTAGGAGAACATCTAGAAACAGCCAAGACCTCTTGGAGCCCTTCAATTGTATTTAAAACTTCATTTTTTTCCATTAATTCTACTGTCCAGTGAACATAAATGTATATTTACTTCAGCATCAATATTGCAAAATATGTGCTCTAATCAACTTGAAGAAAAGGTGTATCTCATGGTCTCATACCATAGTTGTTTGGCTCTGGGACATGGACAAGACATCAAAAAAGGAGGAGCATGTGGGGAAGGCACTTAGCTTCTCACCTCATAGAAAGCAGGAGTCAGAGAAAGTGGAAGAGTCACTGAGTGTTAGGTATAACTTGAAATGCATGTCCTCAGTCATCTGCTTTTTCAAACTAAGCCTAACTCCTAAACTCTCCAAAAACTTCCAAAAGAGTATCACTGGCTGGGGACCAGCATATGAGCCTGTGAGGGAACATGTTCACCAATAACAATGATATTATCGATGCTAGAAGTGAGAAGGCAGGCAGGTGATACTATCCACTGTGAGAGAGATCTGAAGATCTCTAATGAGATCGGTAATGAGAGAAAACAGGAGACAATGAGACCTCACAGCTCTGGGCACAGGGTAAGAGGAGAGGTGAAAATCTTAAAGGGCTCTGTAAGTTATTAAAAGCATTTCTATTTTACTTTGAGAAGTCACTTGGGGGCATGGAGAGAAATGTAACTACTAGGTATTTAAGGGGCCTTTCACCATGAACAAAATGCTGGTGGTTAGTGGATGCCACTAAAAATGAGATATGCAAAGAAATGGAAACCTACAGCAAATGAGAGGAATTAAAAAGTTGTGCATGTGCCAAAACTCAAATCCAAGTGGATCAAAGACCTCAACTTAAACCCAACCATTTTGAACTTGATAGAAAAGAAAGTGGGAAATACACTTCTACAAATTGGCACAGGCCACCACTTCCTAAATATAACACCAGTGGCACAGGCACTAAGACCAACAATCAATAATTGGGATCTCCTGAAGCTGGGAAGCTTCTGCAAAGCCAAGGACACTGTCAATAGGACAAAATGACAGCCTACAGAATGGGAAAAGATTTTCACCAACCCTACAATCTAAAAAGGGAATTCTCAGCAGAGGAACTACGAATGGCTGAAAGGCACCTGAGAAAGTGCTCATCATCTTTAGCCATTAGAGAAATGCAAATCAAAACAACTTTGAGATACCACCTAACACCTGTTAGATTGGCTAAGATAAAAGGCACAGGTGACAGCCTATGTTGGAGAGGATGAAGAGCATGGGGAACACTCCTCCATTGTTGGTGGGAGTGTAAGCTTGTTCAGCCACTTTGGAATGCAATATGGCGGTTTCTCAGAAAATTGAGAATCAATCTCCCCAAGGACCCAGCAATACCACTTCTGGATGTATACCCTAAAGAGGCACATTCACACTCCAAAGGTATTAGCTCAACTATGTTCATAGCAGCATTATTTGTAATAGCAAGTACTTGGAAACAACCTAGATGTCCCTCAACTGAAGAATGGATTAACAAACTGTGGTACATCTACACAATGGAATACTACTCAGCAGTAAGAAAAAATGATATCCTAAAATTCACAGGCAAATGGATGGATTTGGAGAATATCCTCCTGAGCGAGGTATCACAAACTCAGAGAGATAAGCAGGGGATGTACTCACTCATTAGTG
>PVIH01003329.1:130247-163453 GCA_004025045.1 Sigmodon hispidus | reverse complement strand
GAAGAGACCTTGAATAAGGATATATAGGGAAAGCTGAACACAAAGAAAATATATGTGTAGCAATCTTATTTGTGTTTCTACCCTTGATAAGCCATGCTTATGATTCTTATCCTCTGTATAGTTATTGTTAACTCTTCTGCATTTTAAATTCTTTTTACTGTTTTTTTTTTGATAAATACAAAATAAAGAAAAAAAAAAATTTATCTTTAAAGAGAAGAACCAGAAGAACACAATACTATTCTAAAGTCTACCAAAGAGCAACAGAGTCCACCTGTGTCACTCTCCTTCTCACTTTCTCTGCCATGGTCATTTGAAAGGGACAGGAAGAGGTCTTTACTTCAAATCATGATGGTATTTTCTATTAGTGTTAATTTGAATTGATAGCTCTCCTCAATCTTGTATTTGGCCCATCTGGCCTGAGTCTTTTTAGATTATTTTCAGCAGAACCAAGTGACATTGTCTCCTGAAGTCAACATGTGTGAACTTTCTTACATGCTTATGTACTTTACATAAAATAGGAACATGGTAGATTATTTCAGCTATTTATGAACACAGTCTAGAAAACAAAACCTAGCAATGTTTGATACCAAAGCTCAAATTCTGTTTCATTCCTGACACACTAGTTTCCTAGTCTTCCTTTCAATATAAACAAAAGGTGGCTCTGATATGTGGAGAAGGGTTGTGCTGGCCCCAGGATCACCTCGGTTGGCAGAAGAAGTGGCACCTACTTGTCCAGCAGCATGATCCAGGCCAAGAATGAGTCACTTCTAGCTTTAGGGCTCAGCCAGTTTCTTTGTGGTGTTTGGCTTTTGGATTGCTATACTCTGGCCATTGCTGATTTTTTCTGGATCTAAGTTTCAAAGTGGCATTAGACTATTCCCACTCCAAGAGGATTAGTAGAGGACATGCAGACTAGTCACAAAACAAACAAATGATGATGAGCTCCAATTCTAGAATCCTATGTATTGAAGTTTCCATTTTCTATGTGAGTAATACTTAGAAAGTTTCTTATTTCCTTTCCATCTAAGAATGAGAATAATATATATTTTCAGAATGTTTATTAAACTTCATTATATAGAGAATTACACACATGCACACCCAAGTGCTGATTTCAATATCTATCATACACTGCAGATAAATCATACAATTGCACATTTTGTTGGTTAGGAAGATGTTGTTTGGAACACAGCTGAATTAGATTTGGCCCTTTACGAATCTGAAGCTAGTGGTGAAAAACTTCTTCATAAATGATTTAAAAAACTGTGGTTTCCTGATAAAACATTAAGCCAAAAGCTTGCAGACGCATTGTCCATGAGCATTTAGTGTGGCCTCTGCCAAGAAAAGGGAGATCTTAGCAAGCAAGCTCCTCCTCACAGGATAAGGGACTATTTGGATGGCAGCTGCAGGATTTCCTGACTGTATTTTGCCAAACATTTGGCATATTAATAAAATCACAGTGGTGCGTGCGTGTGTGTGTGTGTGCGTGTGTGTGTGTGTGTGTGTCCGTGTGTGCATGCACATGTGTATGTACAGGTGGCCTCTTTCCTCTCATGTTCCTTTCTCCTCTTTGTTCCCTCCCCCTCTCTCGTTTCCTCTCTCTCCTTCACTGCTTTCCCCCACTTGCACCCCAACTCTTACAGAAGTGAGTTTGTCCTACCTGCTTATAGTGGGTACATAAATTCATGCTATAGAGGGAAGGCAAATGTTGGAGATGGATTTATCATTCCTTACAACCCTTTCAAAAATCATATCACCCCAACATTGTCCTTCCTGAGGCCACTGCATTCCCTCAGCTTGTAGGAGCGAGTCATTACTATTATCTGGTGGGGATGAAACACAAGGTAAGTTCTCTTCTCTGCTGTCAGGTCACCCTCTTTTAGGGGGTATAGTTGTTGAGATTAGTTTCTTTCAGAAGTTTAGCCTTATGATATTTGGTTTTCCTATCAGTTATAGATTGCTCTTGTTATTGGGTTTGATCTTAATTTCATTCTCTTCCAATCATAATGAGAATGAAGATGTTATTTAACCAGAGTCCGCACATATAACCCTACAATCAGTCAGACACTGAGAAATATCTAATATGTTAAACCACTTACTCCTCACAACAAAGTAATGAGGTATCAATTTCTGTTACTCACCTTAACAGCATAAAACTGTTATATATTAAACTGAGACTATAGGCAGTTTGACAACCCAGTGCAATTGGAAACTTGATTCCACGTAGTGAGGTCTCCAGCACAATCTGTTGCACATATCACTTCAGACTGTATCCACAGGTACAGAATTCCACTTCCACAGTTTCATGGGTTCAGTTTCTAATACTTCCCATAGCACTCCTTAATAAGAAATTACCACAAATAAATGTCACAGGCTGGTATTTCAATATTATAAAAATTCTACTACTGACCGCTATCATTTTTATTTTAATTACTGGTGTTGACCTTGTTGGTAGGTGCCATTTGCATCCCTTCCAGGACTATCAGACAGATGCCTCTTTCATTACTTGGCTTTAAATTAATCTAAGGTATAAATTATGTGGAATTTTTATGTTTTATTTCCTTGATAGATATTCCCTAGCATATGAAAACATTCATTTCAAATATTCCTGAGAAATATCCAATGTCCACACGTTTGGTCTTCTTAAAGAAAAGAGCAATTAGCATGTTTTTCAGTATCTTTAGAAAAAAAAAAACAAGTTTAGTGAATAATCAATCTAAAAAGGGGGAGGAAGAGGAAAATTATGCTGGCTTTTCTCCTTTACAAAAGGTGAGTGAAGGTGTTAGAATTATATGACAGCTCACAGATGTCCTTGTAGAAGAAGCGACAGACTTGAAACAAACCAAGTGTGCTTATACCAGCTGTAGCAGAACCAAATAAAGAAAATTGGGTATTTATTTTAAATACTCCTATTTCACTTGCAGTAATATAGATAATGTGTTGCAGGCTGTAGTTGTACATCACAATCTCAAAACAAAAATGTAGAAAACATTTTTCTACACACATCTGGTGGGAAATAGATAAATTCATATTAGCAGCAAATTCATATCAGCAGCTTCAATAGATTATATTCCAGAAATGTACAAGTCCCTGCCTAAGGGGTTACTCAGCGCACAGAATAACTTGATGCTGTGTTAGATGCTGCTGGTTCCCTGATCTAACATCAATTAGACAAATGACAATGGTCTTATCCACTGGCAAGATTTTTGTATGTCTACTCCACAAGAATGTGGGCATAAGTTGGGCCATGACTGGTTGATGGAATCAAGTCTTCTTTGGAAAATCTATTAGATGATTTTTGGTTTTAGTTTATTTTAAGAGATACGTAAAAGCATAAAATCATACATACCATTGTGGTGTCATGTAAAATTTCAATACATATATACATGGCATAATGTTCAAGCTCTGGTAAACATATCTACCTACTCAAACATGTATCTGTTTCTTGAGCTAATCTTCAAGGTGTTTTCTTCTAATGTTATTCTTATATATAATCACTTTCCCACATAATGGCATACCAGAATGTGTTACTCCTACCTGTAATTTTAATGCCCATGATTCACCTTTCCTTTTGTTTCCTTTCAATTACTCTTTCCAGCCTCTGATTACCACAATTTTGTCAACCTCTATGAGTGCAATGTTTAAGATTACAATTCGCTGGAAGAATGGAATGGGCAGAGTTGATACCCAGGTTGGCAGAAGGAACAGGAGAAGCCAATGAACCGTGGCTGAGTTACCCAAACTGTCCATCTCTACACAAAGAATGACAAGCCTTGGCAACTGAGGAGGACACAGCTAATCCACATGTGCCTACATGTCCTAGGCCCTCTGCTTTTCAGAGCAGTTCTTGAAGACTAGTTCTACCACAGTTCATTTGTGTTATGCTTTGAGTGGGAAATGCCCCACCAATGCCAGAGCATCACATTGTTGGACAACATGGTCCCTAGTTGGTGGTTTGGAAGTTTCTGGAAGTTTTAGGAGGTAGGTCCTAGCAGAAGAAAGTAGGTCTCTGAGGAGTGGGTCCTTAGGAGTGTTTTATCCCTGCCTCCTTCCTCTCATGTTCACATTTTCTAGTGTCTAGACAACATGAATCAATTATTCTCTACCATGCTGCTACAATGTTCTGCCCAAGTACAGAGAGCCAAACAGCCATAGTCTGAACCCTCTGGAACCATGAAACAATGTAAATCTTCCCTCGGGTAAGTTGCTTCTGTCACGAATTAAGCCATAGAAACTGGGCAGCCAGTTAACACACCTTGTCACGTGTACTATCCCCATGGCCTTCATTTTTCTTATTTCCAAAGAAACAGATTGTCTCTTTCCATAGAAAATAAAACTGGGGCTTGGAAAATTAAGTGAATTTTATAGTCAGACAACAAATTGCCCAAGAGCAAGACTTCCAGAAAGAACCCTGACCTCTCTTGCCTTTAATAGGGAATTTCCAATGGGGCATATCTTTTCAGTTTCTCAGGAGTCTATGATACTAGGTCTTATAAACAAAATATTTAATGAGTAAAAACAAACAGTATATAATTAATGACTAGAGACTCAATATTGGTGATGCTTAGTTTTTGTTACCTAAACAAAAACTAGAGTCACATGGGATCAGGGAACCTCAACTGAGGAAGTGTCTCTACCACATTGGCCTGTGTGCACATTCTCTTAATTATAATTATAGGAGGACACAGGAAACTCTGGGTGTTCCCACCACTGGGCAGTTGGTTCTGGATTGTACAATTAATCAGGCTAACAAGCCATGGAGAACAAGCCAGTAAGCAGCATTCCTTCATGCCCTCTGCTTCATTTCCTTTCTCTTGGTTTCTGCTTGAGCCCCTGACCTTCCCTTGATGATAAACTCTAACCTGTAAGATGGAATAAACCATTTCTTCCCAAGTTGTTTTTGGTTAGTGTTATAGCACAACAAAAGAAACCAAACAAGAACAGCATTCAAATGCAGATCAGAAAGCACTACAGGAACAGATGCTTCTTGGACAAGGTGACATTGCAGAAAAGTATCAAAAGATGAGACTTGTTGGGATGAACTGATAGGAGAAAAGGCAAGGCCTTATGCTGGCAGGTTCTTGTCATAAGCATAAACTTAACCCTAACCCTAATCCAGGCGGGCTGCTCAAGGAATAATGTTTGTTTCATGAAATATTTGGAAGAGCTTGAGGCTCAGCCTCTGTGCTGGCAGGGGAATAATTCCAGGAATGGCACAGCAGAAACTGGACATTGCTTCTGTCAGACATTAGACATGCAGCTTAAATTCTGAAGCTGTTCACACTGGAGACAGAATTCAACAATCCTGCTACCCCAAATTCTAAGTCCTGCTTCAATCGCAGTATCAGAGTGATCTCCTTGCAACCCCATTTTCTTTCTTCTAATTCTTAAGTAAGAGCTGAGCCAGGCATGTCTTGATGGATGAAGCCAGAAGTTGTGAGTATATGCAATGATTGATCCCCCTTTTCCCCTTATGAATTCAGGAAGCAAAAAATTCCATGAACATGTGAAAGCCAAGTGCCCAAAGTGATAAACTAACTATGGAAACACAGACACTTGTTACACAGCATACTTGGACACAATAAACATTTTAGTATCCCCAAGTTTAGAATAAAAATGGGATGAGGACTCAGAGTAGAGTCATAAGTTGAAGGGCTAAATTTTAGGTTAAAGGATTTGAATCTATACAAAGGTCATCACAAGTGCTGAAGAAGTCTTAAATAAAATGAATACAATGAGTATTTTTTTAATTTCAAGTACACCTCTAATAGTATAAATTATGGGGTTGAGGAGACAAAGATGACAAGATGTAGAAGTCAAGTGGTAGTTCGCATTCAGAAGTACTGACTGATCACAGTTTTAGGCACTGGGATTTGCGAACCCAATAATGAAATATGTAATCCTGAATTTAAAGATATTCACAAGATTATGGTTGAGATGGATAAGCAAATAAGCCATATTAATCCATGGTGGTAAGCCCCAAGTGGAGATGAACATAGTGATTAATAGAAAAAAAGAGAAAAGGTATCTACTTAGGGCCTTCAGAATAAGACCTAACTCTATGAGATGAAAGATGTTTATGATTGATTGGCAAAATATTTACCTAACAGTCAAGTGAAGATTTCCAGTGTAAAGTGGAAAATGTTACAGAACTAAACAGTACTAACTGACCTGAAAACCTCCTCCCAAAGGACTACCTTTTATGAAATCAAAAAGTACCATACAAGCTTCCAAAAGATGAAAACAACCAGAAGTCCTACCTCACTATGATACCTATGAGCCAAAACAATGATCAGCATGACATGATAACCCCAAGGGCGTAGTAGTGTCCCAAATACCCTGTAAGCAACCAGCACCTCTGTAATTAGAATTAATAGCCATTCAACAATCATGTCTGATACTGGAAACCTAATCAAATCCCCAGAGATAGAAAAGTCTATTTTAAAAGAGAACCTACAACTGGCATTTTACTAAACCACAATAATCTCTAATTATACTCTAAATATCTGTCTGTATACTCACAGACTAGTGTAGGCCTCACCCCTTGTCAAAGAAACTTCTTTTTTCAATGGATGGAGACCATTACAGAATATCTCAACTGGTTAGAATGCAGAGTTGTGTTTCCCAATCCAAATTTATATATCTACAATGCAATTTCTGCACCTATGGCTCTGGGATCACTGAGCAGAAAGACTGTGAGAGCCAGAAAAACAGGGAGTTTTCTGTGCACTGTGTTGCCTAGAAATGCCAGAAATTACACTCATGAAATCTCACCAACATGGCTGCATAAACAAGACCTGAACAAGGTCAACAATAGGTTTGGCAATGTCGGTGAGGAAAAGCTCATGAGGCCTCAACCCTACACAAAAAACTAAAAATCACTGACAAGAGTATAGTATTACCCAGAGAAGAGAACACAAGTTAGTTATTCAATACCAAGTGGCCAGCCATGAAGACATTTATATACAAGTAACATTATTCAAATGGTACAGATTGTATTCATGTATTTAGAAATGTGTATGGAAAGACATACCTATGCACATGTGTGCCTGTGTGTATGTGTGTGCCTCTCTCTCTCTCTCTCTCTCTCTCTCTCTCTCTCTCTCTCTCTCTCTCTGTGTGTGTGTGTGTGTGTGTGTGTGTGTGTGTGTGTGTGTATAAAACAGCAGTTAAAGAAAAAAGAGAGGGCATGACTTTGAAAGAAACCAAGGGGAGGAGGTACCAGGCAGAGTTTGAAAAAGAAAATGAAAAGGGAAAATGATGTTATTATGAAAATGTTAACAATATGGAGAAGACTAGCATGGCTTCCATGCAGAGATGACATGCAAATAAGTGTATTGGTGTCTTACTCTTCACCTAGGCTGTCCTGGAACTGAAAATATAGCCTAGGCTAAAACCATAAACCCATGGCAACCCTCCTATTCAACCTTCCAAATGCTGGGATTAAAATCATGAGCTACCACACTCAGTTAATTTCTAGATCTTGAGAGCTAGTTGACAACTACCTACATTTAGCACTCTCTAGCCATAACAAGTTTGTTTTGATTCTAAAGAAGGAATATAAACAATTATATAAAGAGAAACAGAGACTAGAAACTAAAAAGTACATGTAGGTAGATAGATAAAGATAGATAGATAGATGATAAAATAAAATAGATGATAGACAGATAGATGATAGAATACATTTACATCTACCTTCTATATTTCCTCTCGTTATATATGTTTATATGCATGTATATACACATATTAATAAATACACAAATCACATTATATGTTAGTTCTTTAGAACTTCAAATTTTTAAATGAGACTATGAAATTTTGAAGCAAATACTTTTTATTAGGACCTCTCATCTAGACCAGCAGTTCTAACTTGTGTCCTACAGCTCTTGGCTGAGTATCCTCCCAGTTAGTAACCTTAGATAACTTCTCATCACCTCTTTGACTCTCAGGAAAAGGCTGTTTTGCTTCATTTATTTACATGTCAGCTCTAGATAACACAGGAAATGATGCTGCTGCAGGATGGCTGATTAGTAGACTTCTTTACAGAGATTACCATGCAGGCTTTAAAAGAACAAGCTATGTGTGTATGTATTACAGGAGGGTGAGGCCTCACTAGCAGATTTCCTCTAAATCCTGAATGCTTGCCAGTGTGTTGTACAGTTCTTGTCCCAGCAAAGACAGATGCCAAGACTACTAAAACGGTCTCTTTGTTGGCTATCAAAGGCTAAAATGGTTGACTCTCTAAATACAACATGAGGCCATTGCATTCAGAATAGCACTCAGAGAAGCAGTCTACATCAAAAACAGATCCTCTTCCCAAATTACGGTCCTAAAAATAAGTCTTCCACTGTGAAAAATAATGTTGAAATTCACATAATATTTGACTTCAAAAAAAATAGGAGTTGAAAATGATCAAGGCCAACAGCATCAATGTTTAATGCAACTTAGTAAAACCATGACCTACTTTCATATGGCACTTGGAATATCCTTTCACTTAACAATCTGAGTCCTCTTTTTCTAAAGGGATGTAAGAACATTAGGCGGAAGCCAACAGTCAAAATAGAAAACTGGTAAATGATGGAGCTTTCAAATACCAAGTAACTAACATAGTAAGTATACCATGCTCCTGCCTGTAAAGTTTACATGTTACATGTGCTGAACATGAAGCCACTCACCTCCACATCAGACTAATTCTTTCAAAGAATAAAGATCAAGTAAACATAACTTCTACTGTCAATGCTCAAATTTACTAATTCCAAAATAATGACTGTTCTCAAATTGCCAAGCCCTGAATTATTTGTAACTATTGTTAGGACCTATAGACTGTTGTTGGCTCCTAGTCACTGTGGAGATCAGCCATTGGACCTAGCTTCTTGGCATCCCAGCCTTGCCATCACCTACGCTTTCTTTTACAGCATTTTTTATCTTGACACTACAATATATTCTGTTTAAGGTTGGGTAAACACAGGTGGTTTGCTCACTCAACTTATTATGCTTCAAGAGCTAAGCTGTCAACCAAGTTAGAGCATGACAAGAAGTTTAAAACATCAGGCTTTCTTCAACATCTTAGACATCCTTTCCAAAGAATCTGTGATTTACAGTGGCAAACATGTGAGTCAGTATCAACAATAGAGAAAACTTTTAAGAGAATCTAAGAACCAAAAAGCTAAGCTATATTGTTAGTGCCTTGCTTCATATCATGACTTTCTTTCAAGTAATTAATGACCATGACCCTTTCATACAGACAACATAGATCAACTTGGCTCATAGATTCTTGGATTTTTATTGGCTTTGAAGCCTCATTTTATGCCTAGATTAATAAAACAGAAAAAAATTACAGTTTCTATAAATAAGATAGCCCACCCTAGTCCAATACCATGAGATTTTCTCCATGTTTTTCCTAATTACATTCTTTCCTACAATCATAATAATTCTATTCAAGAAGAAAGTATATGAAGGACTTCATACTTGCATATTTAAACCTCCTACTGCCACAGCCTAAAATGCAACAATAAATTTTGTTCTCTAGCCATCCTATATTTCTACAGCTCAGGTCAAGGTCTTGCCTTGGAGAACACAGTTTACCTGAAAGTCTACATTTCGGAGATGGAGAACTGTGTGATCTATGAAGAAGACACTGTGGGATTTTTTTTGCTGTACAAAAACTTGTAGAAGTGACAGAATTCCACTGCACTTGAAGTAAGTTACCTTAGAAGCAATTCCTATTAGTATCCTGCAAAATTTAATGAGACTGACAATGTCATAATTCAACTAGAGATTCCTGGGTCCTACTTAAGCCTCAGATATCTTTAAACAAGGGTAACTTAAATCCTCCTATCCCTAGAAAGCAGCAAAAGGACAAGCTCAGTTTTTACCCCAAGAAGCAGTTGGCTACCCCTATATATACCTCCAAGAAGCCATCTATGGAACAATGGCTAGATCAGAGGTTTTTCAGTCTTCACCACACTCCTTTTGTGAAGGGCAAATGAAGCAGTACTTCCCTTTGGAAAAAGAGCAAATCTTTAAGACCTTAGGGTCCTATTCATTTTTATTTATCTTATGTGTATTAGTGTTTTGCCTTTGTGTATCCCTGTACACCATGAGCATTCAGTGCCTATAGAGGCCAGAAGAGAACAGTATATGAAAAGAACATCAGATCCCCTGAAACTGGAGTTACAGACACTTGGGTTTTTTATTTTTATTTTTTTATTATGAATAAAGTCACATTTTCTATCCATGCATATCCTTGTTCAAGGTCCCTTCCCCCTCCCATCCCCTCCAGTCACTCTCTCTTCTCCACATCTCCCCATCTCCTCCCCAGCAAGGGCAGGAAGTCCCAAGGTCCCAATATTGCTCAGTTCAGCCTCCACTCCTGGCAGATCTAGTTTCCTAACCCCAACATCAAGACTGAGTCAGGTGTTCCTCTAGTGGGAGTGGGATCCAAGGTGCCAGTCCAAGATGTTTCAGATCCCAAGCTGTTCAGTTGTTGTGGTTTGCAGTTTGGACATGCTTTGCTTCTTCCTTTTTTTTTGGAGTCCACTAATGAGTGAGTACATCCCCTGCTTATCTTTCTGGGTTGTGATACCTCGCTCAGGAGGATATTCTCCAAATCCATCCATTTGCCTGCAAATTTTAGGATATCATTTTTTTCTTACTGCTGAGTAGTACTCCATTGTGTAGATGGACCACAGTTTGTTAATCCATTCTTCAGTTGAGGGACATCTAGGTTGTTTCTAGGTTCTTGCTATTACGAATAATGCTGCTATGAACATAGTTGAGCTAATGCCTTTGGAATGCAAATGTGCATACAGGCACTTGTTAAATGTCATGTGGCTACTAGGAATTGAACCCAGGTCTCTGAAGAGCAGATTAAGAGTTCTTAACAACTAAGCCAGCTGTCACTTCAGCTCTCTAATTCCTCTTTAAAGAACTGAGTATGTACCATCTAAATTCATATTTCTATACTCACAGATCAGCGATGCTCTCAGACCTATCAGAGAAGTTTCTTTGTGCAGCAAATGAAAGTTTAAAAGGGCATTCATAATTGGTCAAACTTCAGAGAATGAGTGCCAGCCACAAATGAAATATCCATATCATCCCACTCTCTACCCCAACCCAGAGCTCACCGTGGACTATGGGGTATATATACTATAGCCAGAGGTCAGAATGACAGAAAAACAGTGTTTCCAGAACATGAATGGACAGCTGCACTCAAGAGCTCACAGCAGTTATGGTTACCTGAATAAGAAGATCAAGACAGTGACTATTTCATCATAGAAGGGCCAAGAGATCAAAAGCTTCAACCCCAGCTGTGTAGCTATTGACAGATAATGTCTTCTGAGGAAGGAAGAAACAGTTTTTTTTTTAAGTATGACGCTTGCTTTATATCATGAGTATAGGACTATACAAATTAAACTTAGTGGGTTATTTATAATTTTGTAAAGGCAGAAATATGAAATCGGGAAGGAGTATAAAGTTCAAAGGTAGATGTGAGAAGAGTTATGGGGAGAAATAGAAAGAGAATATGATCAAATACATTATATAAATGTAAGAAATTCTAAAAAAATAATAAAATATATTTAAAAATAAGTTGAATATCAGAGGTAGATATAATGATTGATTTATCACTAAGTAGTTGTTATTTAACAAAGTTAGCACCAAGAAAAATAACAGAATTTTTTCTTTTTGCTTCTGGACTCCTCAATGTTCTAGTAACTAGGATCTAGAGTTTAACAAGAGGAGTTGTGGGTTTTTCCCCAGGCCTAGGGCTCACAGCAAGATACCTGGTTGGTCAGATACAACTCTGTGACCACTCCGGATGCAGGAGCCCTGCCTTGTAAAGCAGGATGAAAAACCACATTGGACTCATGGATCTACAAGATCCATTTTCTAAGCACTGCTCAATAGCCTCTTAGGTCTCTCTCTCTCTCTCTCTCTCTCTCTCTCTCTCTCTGTCACACACACACACACACACACACACACACACACACACACAGACACACACACACACACACAAAATGAGTAAATCTGTGGGGGGAAGCTGGAGCATGTTAATTATATTAAGAAGAAATCAGAAGACACACTGGGATCTTTCAACCTCATTGCCCCAGGTTGACAATGAGAAAGTAGAACTTACATCAAGAACAAAGGTTCCTGACACAGACTCTCCCTATGAAGTCCAGTTGCTGAGGAAAACCACACACTTTATCTTGCAATAGCACAAAGCTTTGCGGGTCAGTACTTATTTATCATTTATTATAGTCCAATATAATGTGCATCAAGAAGTGGAAACTTGGTTATACAAGTCAAACTACTTTTCAATATCTGTTAAACCAGTGTTACTATGAATCCTGTTTGTCTTATTGTCCAAAGCTGTCACTGAGAAATCAAAGTGGAGATGGGGTGTATGGCACCAGCTTAGGTACAGGTGACTAAACTGAATCTCACCTGTTCCATCCATTTGGCTTACAAATCCAGGCACCTTATTGTAATGCTTTAGAGTGGTTCTCAACATTCCTAATGCTGTGACACTTCATTACAGCTCCTCATGTTGTGGTGATCTCCAACCATAAAATTATTTCACTGACTGTAATTTTCTACTGCTATGAACTGTAACATAAATGTCTGATATTCTGGATATCTGATATGTGACCTCCAAAGGGGTCATAACCTATAGGTTGGGAACCACTACTTTATACTGTGCAGAGGACATAATAATCTGAACTCCTCCAAACTCTAGACTAAAGCTGGAATTGTTTTTTTCTTACCACATCCAATTTAAACTATATTCCAAACTGCAAGCCTTTTATTTGATAATATACTAGCAGTATATGAAAAGAAATGGCATAATCTTAGAGAACCTTTTTCTTGGAAAAGTGACAGAAAATGCAAGCCTTAAATCATGAAATAATATACAAGAAAAGGAAAACCCATTTTTCAAAACATCTATATGACTTACAACCAAGCTGAAATATAACACAGATTCGGTTCCCAGTTTGAGTTACAAAATAAATCCCCAAAAGTGGTTTCTCCAGTGTAAGAATTTCTAGATGTGTTCTTTCTCTCTTTCCCAGATCTGTTTTCTGAACCTGGCTTTCTTTCTCTGTCTGTTTCTTCTCTAAGCCACCAATTCAGAAACATGAAACAAAGTTATTCAGAGTTTTTGTTACAAGAGAGGTTTTTAGAAAAAAAAGTATCTCTATTTAATTAAATTCCAAATCAATCTACTAGGTTTTAGACAGTCCTGAAAATTGGGTTGAGATAGTTGTAGGAATAATTATATTGTAACTGTGTTTGGGTTCTTGAAAATTTGGTGTTTGTTTATATAAACATTCTTATGATTAAGGATTTTTCATTGCGGACTTCTAACCCTATCCAAATGATGCCATGGGGCATGTATCTCAACAAAATTCTATATTGACTTTTATTCTAAAGAATTTTTAAGTCATACATTGTCTGAGGTTGTCAGTTTTTCTTTTTATGTGGTATAAAATTTCGTGTTGGGTGGGAAGACTGCATTTCAGGGATCAGTAAGGAACATGGAATAGAATCACCTAGAACTAACTTTGATATAGGACCTCTGGTCTTTCTATAAGAGGGATAGCTCTGTGTTATAAACACATAATGATGTTACATCCCTGGAAAAGAATAAAGTGAAATCAGCCACAATAAGAGAGCTAGTGAGACATTCTGTCATTTTTAAGTAAAGAGAAATTATGGGGCTTAAAGGGAGATCAAATAAAACACTTGAAAGAGAAAATATAAACTATTGAAATGTCAAAGCTTCAGCAGTGTTGATATTACTCAAAATTAGGCATACTATGGATATTTATTAAGGCTTCTCAAGTTCTCCTATAGATTGATAACACATGTCTGAATATGTTCCATGCTAAATTATCATGACCATTCTATCTGGCAGAAATTACAAACTGGATGTCCACAGGCCAAAGCCAGACCTCAGATACATTTTGTTTGACACACACTGTGCTAAAAAATGATTGAGGGATTTTTTTAAAAAAAAAATTCATTCCTGTAGATATTTACCAAGTGCCCTCATGCCTGCTCAGCTTATTATCAAACATAGGAAATGCTTCTGAGAAATGGCATACAAGGCTTGCTTTAATGAGACCAACAGGCAAAAGTGGAACATGGGAAATTAACAATTAGAGAAAGTTCAGTAAACATTATGATACAGTAAAGGTGTTGCACAGCTAATGTACATCAGTAGTCTTCTACACACTAGGAATTCTGCCATATGCTTTCCCACATTGTGATGCTAAATCCATATGTAGTAAGTTCTGCTATCATCATCCCCATGTTCCAGATGAGCATTTTTGAAGCACTGAAAGTTTCCCTAATTTTTCCCAGTCTCATAAGATACAGAATCTCTTTTAAATTCAGTATTTTGATTTATCTATTCTGAATTGTATTCTCAAGCCACTTATTTCAGTAAGGAATCCTAAGCAATGCTGCCACTGCATCAGCAATTACTTGTAATCTATACAGGATGCTAGGCTATGTTTCTCATACATTTTCTCAGTATATTCCATGAATAATGCATTTGTAGCATAACAAATAAGAAGATTTTGAACCTAGTTAGAACTCAATTAGCATTTTATATCTGTTGCTTTGTAATTTTACAGTTGTAATGTGCAGAATTTTGACTTCCATGACTGCACACAGCAGTTTAACATCCATAACAATGCTATGCTATTTGGTAAAATGACTTCATAGGCGTAATTACTAAACCAATTTGCCTTGAGGTACAGGCTATCCTAGTGAGATTATCCTAGTAAGAGTCCTTAAAAGAAAAGAGGTCTCTCTGATGGGGAATGAAGAGATGCTTCAGAATAAAGGACAGAAAAATAAAAGCATAACTGTATGTATGCATGGATCAATGGATGGATGGATAGATGGATGAACAAGCAGATGGATCCTTAAAATTCTAGTATTCTAGGGCATCAGAAAATGGTGGACGCTGTTGTCAGTTAACTATATGTAAGTAATAACTACTATAATGTAAAATTAAATGCATGTAACATGATCAAAACAAAAGATTCTGGTTGCTCCTCTGTTAAATTTCCAAAATTTATTTGGGTATAGCCATAGTCTCTGCAATCTGCTTCAGTAGTCACTCTTCACTCCGACCCATGTTGTTTTCATTATTGTTATTAGATTTTGGTTACAGAAAACATTCCTTTATGGGTGGGTTCTACTTTAAGTGCATTGATTGGTGCATCTCTACTCTGATGTGCAACAAACTGATCTGCACTGTCAGAGATCAATAGTATTTGTGGCTGTCAACCATCTAAAGTTAAGTTTTTCCTATGTTTCATCAGGTAACAGTACCTCCTCCTTTGGGAGAAGAAAAGCCATAAATCAAGCATAGTCTTGACTTCTTTCTTTTTATTTATTTATTATGTATACAGTGTTCTGCCTGCACACCAGAAGAGGGCACCAGATCTCATTATAAATGATTGTGAGCCACCATGTGGTTGCTGGGAATTGAACTCAGGACCTCTAGAAGAGCAGCCAGTGCTCTTAACCTCTGACCCATTTCTCCAGCCCCCAAGTCTTGACTTCTTATAGGAGGGAGGGAGGGAGGGAGGGAGGGAGGAAAAGAAGGCGAGTATGTGAGGAGAGTGGGTGTAAATGTAATCAGGCAATTGAAATGCAGCACATTTGTTAGAATATACTGTCTTCCATCACAGAAAATAGCTCCAAGTTATATACTATTTTGAGAAAAATGATAGATAATTAGGTTTACTATAAAACATTATCAATACACAGTAAAAACTATCCATAAAGTGAATTTTTGATACAGAAATTTATTCTCTAGATAGCTTTTATTCAAAATATATATCTGTCTGGAAGGTACCAGTTTGGCAAGGTCAGCTTGTATATAAAAGTTTGTTTTCTTATTTCAGTACACAACTAGCAAGGAAACTTCAGGGAAGAAATATACAGCAAAGTCATGAATAAGGAATCTGTGATAAAGTAAATTAGAAATGCTTTGAAGCAAGTTTAACCTTGATTAGCATCTTAAGTCTGTTCCTTCAGCATGTAGAATTTGGACTTTTCAGGTTTTATCAGCATTCTACCCACCCATTCATCTTTCCCTCTATTTAACCTCTGATTTCTACTTATAGATAATATGAATATGTACTGAGCTATGATTTGGGCAAGGTACGTTCTTGATCTAAGTTCAAGTCCTGAGAACCCACTTTATAACAAGTCCCAGTCATGTGCATTTGTTACCCAGCACTCCTATAGCAAGAGAGTAAGTGGAGACGGGAGCTCACAGACCTGCTAGCCTTTGTACATTGCAGCAACTGACAAAGAAGAGCCCTGTCTCAGCCAAGGTGGAAGGTGACGAGACTGTCTTCTGATCTCCACATTGTTCCATGTCAGGTGCATGCCCCCCACATCTGCACACATAAACATATTACATCTACATACATACATAATGAGAGATAGCATGTGTATGAGCTAGACCAGAGTCACCATGGCATACAGGATAATATACAGATGCACTATGAGCCTCCTTTCAGAAACACACAGAAATCATCCATCCTCAAATCAGACAAAAAAGCAGATTTTAAACACAGTGGACAGGTGGGGAAGCATCCTTGCCAGGGTGCCCTGTCAGTTGCTCTCTGAGTGACTGCACATCATAACTCACCTTCTCTGAACAATGGTTCTTTAGAAACTATTTTACCACATAAAATAGGAACAGTCCCTTGTTGCCCTGGGATACCACAGCCATTCCTGGTGGCTCTCACCAACTTGAGGAGCAAAAAGAAGGGGCCAAGAAGAGCTGAAAAGCAGACAAAGCAGTTTTTAGGCTCACCCTGCCCAACAGTGGAATAAGAAGTCTGTCATGACTCTCTAATCTCTGATCACATGAATTCAGAACTAAGGTAACATAACCAAGCTCCATGTCTGATGTTAGGGTTTTTGGGGAGATCAAAATCCCCCAACACCTGCCCTCCCTCACAGAACATATTTACCAGAATGTTTCTATGTGTGACTATCTTTATGGCATGCTTTCAACAAGTAGGACCTGATTTCCTGGAATTACAGGTCAAATCCATCCTAAAAAATGTTGTCTATGACATCTTCCCCTTTCCTAAAGCAAGGAGCTGACTCCATAGCTACCTTCTGTGACACACATAAAACACCATCAGACAAGGAAACATTACTTAGGATTAAGTTTCTTCCCCCTCCTCTGCGGACAGTGCTGGGAGGTGTTCCATGTCCAGCATTTAACACACTACTGTAGGCTTTCTTAGACTAGTCTCTGGTAAAACTCATCTGTTCCTAAGTTAGGATTGTTTGCCTTTATTCTGAGAAGGATGAGAAAGCGCTGAGCCTGCATGTGACATGTGAGCCGAGGCTGACTCTGTGGGGTCAGAATACGAGACCTACAGTTCATATGAGTTTCTAACAGAAATACATCAGTAGTCAGCAGGGCCTATGGGGCCCATATGTGATAACTGTGTTCATGACAGCCATGAATGTGCTTTTCTTACTGAGGGGTAGAAAATCACTGTGAAAGTGTTGAAAGCATAAACCCAGAGTCAGAAAGTGAGATAAACATAAAATGCTTTTTAAGTAATAAGATTCAAGGTTTATTCTATGGTTTTGAAAAAAAAAATATTTTAACTAAAATATTTTTAATGAACCTTGACACTGTTCTTTATTTATCTAAATTCCTCCAGAATTACCCACTAACCCTGAAATTTAACTCACTTAACAGAGAAGACCAAAGAAGGAATAATGGTTTCCTGCTCAGGAGTATACTGTACTTCAGAGGACTGCAGTTCAATTCCCAACACTCACCTCCACAAATGACTCAGACATTTATATTAATTACATGCTACTTGGTCTATGGCTCAAGCATATTGCTAGGTAACTCTTGCATCTTAATTCAACCCATTTCCATTAATCTGTCCTGCCATATGGCCTGTGGCTTACCTATTTCTTTACATCTTGCTTCCTTGGAGGCTGGATCATGTCCCACCTTCCTTTTCCTTTATCTATACTTAGATTTCCGCCTACTTTTAAGATGCCTTGCCATAGATCAAAACAGTTTCTTTATTTATCAATGATATTCACAACATAGAGAAAGACATCCCACATCATTTTTTGTTGGTGTCTAATTAGAAAGAATTGTTTTAATTTTAACATAGTAAAATTATATGTAACAAAACAGTTATTAAGTAAGAATTACAATTATAATATTTAGTTTATTTGCATTTAGTAAAATTAAAGAAAATATTTATCATTTATTTTAATTTTGTGAGTTTAAGGCTTTATATTTAATATATTTTTAATAATAACTAAGGAAAACTACATAATTATTTAATTTTTAATTATATGAAAGACTATAAAAAGATATAATATTATTTAAGTAAACAGGAAGTGTAAGTTACTTTAAAAATTTAGAAATGACAGAGGTGACATTTGGCTATCTGGACAGCCATTTAAAGATTTTTTTGTAAAACAGTAGAGAATTTCTCTTTAGTCTATAGGCTTACAGTTTATGGCATATTTTTTAGTGAAGTAGAAAATTTGAAGGACTGCGTTGTTTATTTTGGCATAGTTTGTTAGTTACTTTTTGTGCATTTTGAAGGATGTTTTGGTAGTTTTTTTGTGAAGTAGGAACTTTAAGGACTGTTTTGTTTATTTTGTCAAAGTTTGGAGATTATTTTTTATGGGTCTTGTATGTTTAGTTTATATAGCATAGCATATAGTTAATATATGAGTAGTTAATATAAGAATAGTTTTGAGTGGGAGAGATGGCTCAGAGGTTAAGAGCACTGACTGTTCTTCCAGATGTCCTGAGTTCAATTCCCAACAACCACATGGTGGCTCACAACCATCTAAGATGAGATTTGGTGCCCTCTTCTGTATACATAATAAATAAATATTTTTTTTAAAAAAAGGAATAGTTTTTGTTTAATGGTTAATTTTTGCTATAAAGAAAGAATATTTTATACAGTTATTTTGATGTTTATTTTTTTTGAAGTAGATTGATGTTGCCAGGAGTAGATTTGTTTTATTGTTTAGAAAAGTTTAAGTTTTGAAAATATTTTAAATGCTATAATTTGTAGGTTTTTAAAATGTTTGAAGATTATTTATTTGATTGACATATATTTTGAACATTAAAAAAATTTAACTAATATGATTATCAGTTTGGTTATTATAGATGACTAGATGGCTAATTTGTATTTTTTAATTATATATTATAATTTTAAAGGAATTGTATAAATATAGTATTTTAAAGAAGAGTAGAAATATATAGTATAATAAAATTGATTTAAAATTTGTATTAATTAAAATTTACATTGATGTAAACTATTTTGAGATTAATAATTGTTTTTTGGATTAAAGAAGATTTAATATTTTTTAATTATTTTATATTATATCCCTCTTTATTTAAGAAATTTCATATGACCAGTAAGTATTTATAATGAAAATAAATATTTATAAACAATATTTGGGGAATTTGGTTGTAGCTTTTTATTACTATTTTTGTTGCTTTTATTATTATTTTTTGTTGAGTATCTGTGTCTGTGTCTTTTCAATCTACAGGCCCAAGCCTGATTTGCCGACCCAAGTAGTGGCAGGTCACAACAATGTGGCTTATATATATATATATATATATATATATATATATAATTTTACTTTTTAAAGATTTTTTAATTTTTTTAGTAATTTATTTTTAAATTTATTTAGTAATATTTTTATATACATCATAACTTCTTTGAAGGTTTTATTATTTGAATTTGTTTTATGAGTATTTTTAATCATTTTATGAACTAGAAAAGCTTTTAAAATGCTAGACTGTAAAGTATTATTTAGACTGTTGACTATGCTTTGTTTGCCTTTTTAATACGGCAGAGGTACTAGAACCACTCTTATTTTTTAATTTACAGAATAATATTAAATATTGTGGAGCTTTTTATTATTTTAACTCTAGAGAATTTTAGGGTCTATACTGCCATTAAGTAGAGCACTGTCACCTGCTGTTCATGGACTCTAAGTATTTGGCAGCAGGGCCTCTTAAAGAGCCACACAGTTTCTGCAGCTAAAGCAGAATTAGGAAGCCTCTCTTAAAAGAGCAGTACATCTGCTTGCCCCCAGTAAACAGAGCCTTTTCAGAAATGCTGATATCAAGAAGCTATCTTTGACTTTGTTTTGTTTTGTTTGTCTGTATAAATAGAAACCTTAAATCTATCATATGTAGTTTGATGTTTACATCGAAGTTCTTGTGAGACTTTAGGAACTAACCTTGTTGCAACTTAATCTTTCCCCCACAAGCCTGACATTTTGTAACTTAAGCCCACAGGACATGCCATCTCTGTACCATGACGTACATCAGAAACAACTCAGAAGCTGTTTTGGGTTTTGTTTTTGTGTTTTAGAACTCTTTTTAAGCTTTATTAGGCTTTATGTGGGTTTATGTGCCCTATGTTGGACACCATTTACTGTAAGAATTTTTGGCCTGCCCTAGCCCCACAATCTGAACCTGCCTACCACTGCTTAGGCCCCCCCAAAAAATTAACTCAGACATTTATATTAATTACATGCTGCTTGGCCTATAGCTCAGGCATATTGCTAACTAGCTCTTGCATCTTAATTCATTAATTAATTTTCATTAATCTGTCTTGCCAGGTGGCCTTATTTCTTTACATTTTGCTTCTTTACATTTTCTGGATTGAGTTTTTCCTGATTCTACCCTCCTTTTTCTTTCTTTATACTCAGATTCCCGCCTACTTCTAAGATGCCTTGTCATAGGTCAAAACAGTTCCTTTATTTAGCAGTGATTTTCATAACATACAGAAAGACACTCCACATTACCCACATGCATATGTAAATGCACTCATATAATCATATACATAAGCATAAATAAAAATTAAAATAATTTTCAAAAATTAATGTTTTTTAAAAAGAAAATAAGGAGGAGACAGAGGCAGATGGATCTTTGGAGTTCAAGGCCAGCCTAGTCTATAAAGTGAGTTCCAGGACAGCCAAGACTTTATACAGAGAAACCATGTCTCAAAAACCCGGGGTGGGGGGTTGAAATAAACTGGGTGGTACACAGACTCTGTAACACTACAGCTATGGACTAGAAGAAATATGAACAAACTTAGAAGTCAGAAGGATCATATTCTATCTCCACATTTTTTTCAAAGACATGCCCTGGCACAAGCTACTTTAAGGTAGCTTAGATGTGCCTCAGTTTTCTCATTGTAAGATGGAGACAGCAACCACGCAGGCCTGTTGCTATGTGACAAATCAATCCAATGTTCCAGTGTCAAAGAAAAAATATCCTATCTCATACCATTCTTCTGTATGCATGTATAGTGTTATAGTGTGTGTGTATGTGTGTGTGTGTGTGTGTGTGTGTGTGTGTGTATAGCTGCACATATGGATATGGGCTCACTTGCAGATGTCTGTGTGTGTGTATGGAGATCAACAACCTATGTCTTCTCTTGGGTGCTGCCTGTGATTATTTGCCACAGTCTCTCATTAAAATGGAGCTCTCCAAGGAGGCAAAGTTATCTGGCAGTGAGTTCCAGGGGACCCCTTGTCTCTGCTTCCATACATCTAGGATTACAAGTGTATATACAATGCTCAGCTTTTTTTAAATGTGGGCTCTGGGACTCAAACTCAGGGCAACATACTTGCATGAGGTACTTCAAGTGTCTAAGCCAGCTCCCCAGCCCACCTTATAGCATTTCTAAGAAAGGGAGAACCCCAGAGAGCCATAGATGAACGGCTACAGCTTGAGGTTCTTTGTGATCCTGTATTCAAACTGTTAGTAAGGGTTATAGTCATAGTCTTCCCTATCTGGTACAAGGAAATCTGTGTCCAAGGTGACATTTATAGTTGTGGACACGCTTGTGGTTAGGAACTGGAGACCTCAGTCCCTCACCAAGTGAGCCTTTCCATAGAAGCCTGAGAACCCACGAGATGTGACAAAGGAAAAAGTGGGAAATAAAGGAAGAAGAAGAGGATTAAAATAGTGGAAGGAGAGAGATGATGGAGGGACACAGACTTTCCATGACCTAGGATTCAAAGTCAGGCATGATCACTTCAGCTTTATTCATCTGAAATAATCCATTAAATTTAGCCTTTATTCTAAAGGAAGGGAGATGCTACTAAACAGTTATCTCAAAGATTGGAAAGGTTTTATGAGGTTGGTGGGGTGCTATCTTAGCGGTGGGTTTTCTCCTCATTTGGTTTGAGGATTTTTCTTGATGTTTTCTTGATGGGGGAATGTTTGCTGTCTTCCTTTGTTTATGAGATGGGGTCTCATGTAATTGGATTGGCCTTGAAGTCGCTAAAGGCAGCCCCAAACTCCTGATCTACCCTCCTGCCTCCACCTCCTAAGTGTTATGATTGCAGGTTTGCACAAACACTTCTGGCTGCAAAGATATTTTTAAAGCACCTCACTGTTATCTGGATTATATGAGGAAGAAGTGAGAAAAAGAAAAAGAACAAGAGAAAAGAGTAGGGGAAGGATACAGGTAGGAAAGGAGAGAGAGAGAATGATGAAGGTAGAAGGGACGGAGGAGGGGAGGAGGGAGGGAATGATGAAGGTAGAAGGGAGGGAGGAGGGGAGGAGGGAGGGAATGATGAAGGTAGAAGGGAGGGAGGAGGGGAGGGAGGGAGGCAGGGAGGAGGGAGATAAAGATTGAATAGATCTTGTAAAGCACCGAGAACATAGAACAAGAGCCTAACACGTGTGTGTGGTGTGCGATTACTGTATTCTAGACAGTAGGCTTTGTCAAGAGGCAGAGCCAGATGGAGAATTCAGAACTCAGGACCACATTCCACACTGAAGGCCTTTGTGAGGGAGGAAGCAGAGGAAACTGACAGAAAGCAAAATCAGGACTGCACCAGCTCTGCAGCCTCAATCCCTGCTTCACTCCTGAGTTCATGGCTGTTGTTTACATACACAGGCTGTACTTTCTCTCTGGGGAGTCAACAATGAGTTCAAATCCTGTATCAGCATGCAGGAGTGCATTATCATCACTTTGTAATTCTAGCTTTACTACTAAAAGGTTCAGCAATAGCTGCAGTTAAACAGATTAGGAGCCTCCAGCTAAGGTTGCTTCTTAAGAATGATTTCATTTCTTTGAGGCTATTTCACTTGGAAAGAAAAAGAAACAGAGGTGTAGTTTTTTTTTGGGGGGGGGGGCTGGTTTTTTTTAAGGAATTAGAAAGAATTCTGAGGTGAAGTTTTAGTTGATTTAGGGAACTCACACAACTCTAATAATGTTCAACCATTTATCTTTAAGCTTATTTTTTTACATCTCATATTGAAGCCAGAATATTTTCTTTGGTTTGACATAGTGATAGCTCAAATTTAATTACACACACACACACACACACACACACACACACACACACACTCATAAAACACCAATCTCTTACTTGAAAGGCAATATTATTTTTCTCAGATAAACCAGTGACATCAGCTCTGAAACCCAAGATTCATAAATCATGAAAACATGAAGTGAAGGCATTTGGAAACCCTATTCCTACACAGAGAAGAGAAATAAAGTGAATTCTAGAAAGTAAATAAGAATTGCCTGCAGTCACAATAGGAAGGTGAATTGAAACCAAGCACCTCAATCTTTTGATGACACTCGCATTCATCGGAAGTTAATTTCAATTTTCATTCTATAAAATTATGAATTCATAATAAGCATTAACCACTAATAAGAGTAGCAAGGCAGCCACTGTGTTCTTTCCTGGTATTTCTGACTTGTGACCATTTCTGTGTTTACAGTGTTTATACCTCAAAAGAAAGTTTTCTTGGGGCTGGGGCTGGGCTGGGGCTGGGACTAGGGTTAGAATTGGGGCTGAGGTGCAGTGGTAGAGCACTTGCTTAGTTCACGTGAGTCCTAGTTCAATATTCATCAGTAAGCAAGAAGGGAAGGGAGGCAGCGAGGGAGGGGGAGAGGGAAGAAGGAAATCAATGAGGGAAGGAGTCGGGAAGGGGTGGGATATTTCTAAGTAAAAGTCTCAGCTGCCAAGCTAGTCATTTAGTGAGCCACAGATCCGCCTAGAAACGACTTGTTTTACACTTGGCCCTCTTTCCTTTGTCTCATGCTGCAGAAAACCCAGAGTGCTTTCTATGGCTGGCTACAGCACACAAACATCTCAAGACCTCAGAGAATTCTGTAGCCTTGTTCCTGTGCTCTTCATACTGTGGGTCTGCTCAGAGAGTGCCGTGAACAGCACTTATTAATCTTGTTGAAAGGACTTTGGCTTTGCATGTATGACACATACTTCAGGGAACATCAGCTTTCGCCGCTGTGTGCCCTCTGCATTTCGCTGCAATGTCTTAAACAGAAAGTATTCTTATAAAGAAGGGAAATGTTCTTGTTTCCATCAACTTAGTGACTCTCTTTATGGAAATTGTTGCCCAAATGTTTCACGTTTGTAGATTTTCATTTCCCAGGTAATCAGTCAACTGAACTTCCAGTACAATTTTTCATCCTCCTGTGCACGCAAGCTTTGTAGAACAGAGACTCATGTCTGCACTTTGGAGGTAGTTTTTATGATTAAGACATAGTGCATTTCTATGTGTGCATTGCCAAATGGTGTCGATGTAGACTCTAGTGGGTTACAGAAACATTAAATTGGTCATATTCTACTTTGGAAAACCATTAGAAAGTTAATAGGAACCCAGGACTGAATAGGGTTCTTCAAGGAGGGGTGGGGAGATGTTAACTAGAGTCAGATGCTATCTTGAAGGATATCATAAATAGTTCTTTTTGTCAAACCTGAATATATTGAAGTTATCATTCATTTGTGAACATGTGGCTAGGGAATGTGATGGAGCCGAGTGGAGGAATGCTTGCCTGGTCATTGGATTCAGTGTCCAGTTCTCACTCTCAGTAAAGTCACCTCTCACTCAATACCAACAAGTTATGCATCTTTCTCCTCTGAGAGCTGTATAACTTTTCCGAGAAAAATAAAAACAAATGTCTGTTTATCCAAGACAGTACTAACCACAAAGAAACAGCACCACTGAAGCCTCATTGGGTGAACCAGAGTTTATCAATTACAGGAGCATAGGTAACTCAAAGACAACAGTATTTCTGGAAAGCCAGCCCAGCATGAATAACAATTTACCAGAGCTACATTCCTGGAGCTCACTGCTCAACTTGCAAGCAGCCTCACCAGAGAGTGTCCTCTCCCAACAATGTGTATTACCTTTATAATGTTGGAAGAAAGCTTTATGAACCTTGTCACTTTCTGAGCTTCTTGAGGCTTTCAAGTTTGGTTTGTTCCCAGGGTCACAGAAGCCTCCTTTCTCTTTCCAGAAGGCAGTGTTGCAGTATTGAGGAAATAGCCACATAATACTGGATGGCACTGGGCCCTATTGAAATTCCCTAACATCTTTATTACAATACATGCCACAGAATTCATTTATTTAGTCTGAAATCCAGTGGCTTTTAGCATGTAGACAGTTTTTCTTTATTCATAGCATTTCAGAAAACACATATGCCCACTAGAAGTTGATCCTTTTCTCACCTCAAATTGATCCTTTATCCTGTCCTCTCCCCAATCACCTATGTACTTTATGACTGTAGACTTGGTTCTTGTAGACATTTCACACAAACAGAATTACAGTATAATGTTTAAATAAAAGCTATCTTTTATGACTGATTTCTTTCATTAACCATGTGAGTGAAAAAAATTTAGGGTTCTAAGCAAATGAGATGCCCAACAATGGTCCTCAAATAGACACTGACTGCAGGACACTCACCCAATCTGACTATGTTCTGAGGAAATGTATAAATAGGTGTATTTTGTTCAGGTCCCAAATTCCTGGATTTGAGATTGAAAATAGCTTATCAAAATTGTCTGTATTTGTAATGAAAGCTTGTAAAAAAAAATACATCCAATGTAATATTAGACCAAATATCTAAGTCCAGTAAAGCAAATCTAGAAAATTAACCATTTTGAGCTGGGTATAGTGGCACACACTATAATCCCAGCATTAGAAAGGCCAAGGCAGGAAGATCATGAGGTTTGCAGACAGTCTAGCCTACATAGTGAGAATCTTCTTCAAAATTAAAAAGTAATGATTGTATTATCTCAGAATCCCACAATTGTACTCATCAACACAGACTTCTAACAACATTCACTGAGCTATCCCCAAGACCACAGTCTGAACAGGTCCTTGCTCCAACCCTTAGTCTCTCTATCTCCTGTGTCTTCTTCCTTATATCCATTCCACACATTGGAGCTGTAAGAAAATAAAACACAAGATAGATTGTGTGATCTCTCTAACTCAGCCATTTACTGGAGACAAACTACATCTCCTCAGCATAACACTCTTCCCATTCTGGTGAGTGTAGCTTAGTCTAGCCTTCCATGCCTTGCTTCCTGAAGTGCTCTGTGTAGCTTTTACATTGAGTGATGAGAAATGATTGGATTTAGAAGGAATATATCATCTTGACATTTTACTGATTCCTGCCACTCCACTGCCCTGTCTTCAGAACACCCATCTACCTCATCTACAACTCTTCCCTGCCCCACTTCTTCAACCTCTCTTCATTTGTTAGCAACCCTACCTACTGTATCTCTAAAAGCTAGCCTGCATCCCTCTGTTTCTTAGGCTTCTGCCATGGATGTGCTTATCCAAGCCAGGACCTCAAATGTGTAAAGAAGCAAGGTGACACTTTCTTAAGTGCAGTGAACTAAAAGCGTATTTTTTCCCCTGATGTGGTTCTGGTTTTTGTTTTGTTTTGTTTTTTGTTTTCCTTTCTGTGAAAAGATTTTTCTATGTAACCTATGTGGCTCAGACTAAGTTCAATCTCATGATCCTTCTTCTCTGGCCTCTCCAGGGCTAGGATTCAGGTATGCATCACCAGGCATGACAGAATGTCCCTATGCTGAAAACAATGATACTGTTGTCTATCTACAACACAGACAGACAGACAAACAGACACGTGCACATGTGTGCACACACACACACATACACACACTCACACACACAATTCAATTTTCTATAGTTATTATGGGCTGAACTGTATATTCCCAAAATTCATATTTTAAAGTTCCAGTCCTTAATATCTCAGAATAAAGCCATATCGGAAAATAGATCTCTCAAAAGGTAAAGGTGAGTTCACAGGGGTGAGCCCTAATCCAATCTGATTAGTGACAGAAGTGTAGCTCAGTGGTAGAGAACTTTCCTAACTTGCACAAAGCCCAGGGCTTCATAATCAACAACAAATAGCTAACTAGTGCCCTAATAAGAAGAAAATATTAGTGCATAGAGAAAGACCAAGTGTGAATACACAGTTGTAGGAGAATCCACGTGGAAAATACATCTTCATGCTGAGGACAAGCTTCAGAAGGAGCACAGCTTGCCAACACCTTCATTCTGGACTTCCAGTCTCCAGAACGATCACAAAATGAATTTCTCTTGTTTAAGCTTTTCACAATGTGGTATCATCAACCATAACCCTATCAAATAATTCCAGTATTTATGCTTTTATGGGGGAATGGAGGAGAGTCTTACATGTGAGCATCATCTTTTATATCATCATTTTTAACATAATGTTGCTGGTACATTAGGAATAAAACTACACGTCAGCATATAATAGGAAGCAGGATGCAACCAGCCAGTTTCTTCTGTCTAACCCATCACACCTTCCCCTGCCTTCCAGCAGCCTGCTTTGTCCTTCAAGCCCAAACCTCCCCACTGCTCAGCTCAACAGGGAAGCCTTAGGGTTTGGTCCAACTATTGTGAACAAATGTTCCTGAAAACAATCTCATCTTTTGCTGTGAAGCTTCTAGTTAGATCAGTGACTGCAGAGAGGGTGAAATGTTACAGGTCCAGAACCTAATCATGACTTACCTTCGGCCACCTCCCAGTCCCTTAACTACCTGGCCATTCCTTGACTACCTCTATATTTCCAACATGTAAAAACCTTTGAAAAAATAATATCATTAAGGTTAATATGGAAAACCTTTTGAGATGCATTAATTTTAGAGACCTCTTTATTGATCCAGTCTAAAAAAAGAAACAGAGCCAGGCAGTGGAGGCTCTTACCTTTAATCCCAGACAGGAAGTAAACTGGCTGAGAGTGAGAGAGGAATATAAGGAGTAGGGGAGAGAAGACAGGATTTTGCCCCCTTCAGCCTGAGGATCTGGTAGAGCTAAGGCATCTCTCTAGTAGCTGGCTCCTTTGTTTTTCTGATCTTTCAGCATTTATCCTGATATCTGGCTCCCGGTTTGTCTTCTTAAGACCACCTGGGATCCGTGCTCCACTGACTCCCCGAATCCTTGTACTGCTTTCCTCATCTGATCCCCTTCTTTGTACTGCCACTGTAGAGTGCTGCCTGAGACTTTATTTGCCCTGAATTTTGTAGACTTGTTTATTTTGAAGAAGAGTCCCACAGTGTAACCAGGTTCTCCTCAAACTCCTCCTCCTGATCCTCCTACTTCAAATTTCTAAGTACAGGGACTGAAGGTGTGCTTCAACATGCCCACCTTTATCAATATTGTAATATGTTTTGGGTCATAAATGTGCTAAGGCATAAATACAGGGCACGTTTGTGTGTCTTTCTACAGTGTAACTGTCTAGTGAGTACTAAAAAAAATCACAAACTGCATTGTTTTGTGTTTCGCATTCCTTGTATAATCAAGCAATCATTGTTTAGGGTAGTTACCTGTTAATTAAGAATAAGAAAAAAGCAATTATGTTTTATTTCATGTTACTATTCTATCACAATGAAGAGATACTATGACTAAGGCGGCTTATAAAAGAAAAGCATTTAATTGGGGACTTGCTTAATGTTTCCGAGGGTGAGTCATGACCACCACGGTGGGGAGCATGATACTGGAACATTAGCAGTATGCTCACATCTGATCATCAAGATACCAGAAGACAGAAAGAGTAAAAATAACACTGGCATGGGTTTTTGAAACATAAAAGCCCATCCCCAGTGGCAGCAACAAGGTCATATCTCCTGATTCTTCCTAAACAGTCCACCAATGGAGAGCAAACATCCAAGTATATGAGCCTATTGGGCTATGTTCATTCAAACTGCCATACTTTAGTCCTTCTCAGGTGCTATCTTGCTTTCATGGCTAAGGTTTTGACCTATGAACTTCACTTTCTCTCTAAACAATACCAAGCACAGGATGGACACTGAATAAACTCCTGTTACTCTGTGCAGGATGCCATAGGACAGCCACTCTAGCAGGCTCTTAGAAAAGAGAGTGTAGCCTACCATATGACAGAGGTCATACTTCTTAGCATTCATCCAGACCACTGAAAACCTCTGTCCCCACCAAGCCTACTGCCAAATGTAGAAAGCAGCCTTATTCATGATTTTCCAAACTCTAAAGTAAGGATGGCTTTCAGAAGGCAGACAGAAAAAAAGCAATAGATACCATAGGAACTTAATTTTTAAATCCCACATAAGAAATCTGTTAGTATCAAATATAAAAATGAGTTCTCTTACAGCAATATTTAAGCAAATTTTAAGAAAAGCTGTTGCAATATAACAAACAGCAATTCCTACAGCAGGAGCTACACAAAGCAACACCCATCTTAGAAAGAGACAAATACCTTCCTTAGAGGAACTTTACATCAGTGTAAGCTCTGCATTAAAAGTAAAATTCAGTTCATAGGGAAGATTCAATTAAGGTCCTTGATATAAAAATTTTCAAATGTGCTGCAGGCAAAAATTAGAAAACAAACATGAAAGGTTTAATTAAACCTCAAACGATAAAATTTAATCTTATTTAAAAGACACTGCAAAGCTGAGAGTCTGAGGCTCTCCGCTTACAGCTGGATGAACAAATATGCACTCGATATTCAATCTTCTGTGAAAGCATGGCTGTGTGCAGTGTGCTTATAGCTGGAGAGGAAATCTTAAAAAATTAGTGAGCATGAGAGTGTTTCAATGGATCCAAAGTCAGCTGGAAAATTGAATAGAAAAGCCAGTGTGGGGGAAAATCAGTGACGACAGAGCTGCTGGAGTGGAAGCAATGTGACTTCAGGCTCCCGAGAAAAAGAAATGCACCAGGCCTTGCTCGCTCCATTACTCAGGAGGATGAAGTCCTTGCCACTTCATTTTCTCTTTCTTTAATGGAGAGGTAAAAGCAGGCAATGTGGTTGAACAAACAAGACAACCATTTTTTTTAAAACGCTTAGCAACATCTTCAGTGGAAGGGGAAGTCACACTGAAATTCAAGATTCTATAAATTCATGATTCTATTAGTCACTGGATCTCAGAGTTGAAGCACAGCTCAGAAATCATCTGAGCCAATCATTCTTTCTACATTTGCATTGCCCCTTTAAAAACTGTACCAAAATACAATCTAGTCCAAGCTCAAAAAAAAAAAAAATATTTACTAAAACTTGACCCTAGGCCAACTATGGTAGCGTGTACCTATGATCCCAGTCCTAGAGAAACCAAGTCAGGAGAAGGAGAATCATGAGTTCAAAGCCAGCCTGAGTAAAAATTGTCTTCGAAAAGAAAAGAAAAGGAAAGAAACGAAAAGAAAAGAGAAAAGAAAAGAAGAGAAAAGAAAAGAGGGGGAAAACCCATTAAAAACTTATACACCAACACTCTGAAGAGCCTAGTTGTTTCCAGCCTTTGTGCCTTGATGTGCCTTTGTCCCTGGTGGCATTGGGACTCTTCCCTTAGTGATTTGTATAAAAAAATTACTTATGTTGCAAATATCATGTGACATCCCTTAAAAGTTCCAGAGAGAGAGAGGGAGAAAGAGAGAGAGAGAAACTAGCAGCAGCGAGAATGAGCTTGCTTTTTATAAGTCCCTTCTATTTTGACAAAACACTTCCTTATTCAACAAAATGAAGCTAATTCTTCACCCAGCACATAGTTAAGACCTACTCCAGAGCCTCAACTCTTGCCACAGCCATGCTATTATTCGAACTACATTATAAACAACTTTGGCAGAAGCTATGAAAGTCTTCCTTTACTCTAAGTCCTTCACTGCATAGTTCCCATGACCCACAGAACAAATCACGGCTTTGATGACTAAAGAAGACTGAACTTGACTATGAGACCCTTCAAAGTGTTTCAGATGATAACTGAATGGGAAATGGGACAGTTTGTAGATGGGAAGTACAACGTCATTTTGCCCTTTATGTTTAAAAAATTATAGCTATTATGAAGATGCTATCAAGTTTTCCTAATGGAATTGTCATGGTTTAGTTATTTGATGTCAGTAAATCTGCCTTCACCTTGGGATGACAATCTATAAAATATCACAGTAACAGAAAAATGGAACTTCGCCTATTTTCAGTTCCTAGATTATAATTAGTATTTGCAAGTTTCTAAGCATATCAGTTTGCTTGGAGTTTCTTTAAACAAACAGCAGGGGATTAATTCAAAAGTACAATCAGTTCTCTGCAAGATAGCCATGACAACATTTTTAAAATGTACATCAGATATCACCACTTCCCATCAAAGGAGGCTCACAACAACATAATTCTGAAAAAGTACGCATACTCTGGTCCAGCTCCACTCAATCTCTTCTCCCTTCCTTGCAGCCAACTCTTTACTGGGTCCCTAGTTACTCCTCAAAGCATGCTGGCCATATTTAACTATGGATTTTGTTTATTGGTCTCTGTCTAAAGTGTTCCCCTTAGACATTCGGAGTATACTCATCTTTTCAAAAAGAGCCCATATTAACTGTCATAAATAGTACACCAGTCATTTTACCTAATAATATATACCTTATTAAAAAATATCTTAAAATATTTTTGTGGCTTTAACATTTTTTTAGTTATTAGAAATTTGTATTGTCTACTAGATTGTGACTATTTTCTTCACTATTATACATCCAGAATTCCTCTCAATTTGTTCTTTAAACATGCTCCAAGCAAAAATGAATGGATTAAGTGATTACTTTGGTTACCATAACAGCCATCCAGATGACATATTTGGCTCTTAGCCTCAAGAGATAAAGGTTCAGCAAAAAGAAAAGAAGGAAAGAAGGAAAGAAGGAAGGGAGGAAAGAAAGAAAGGAGGAAGGAAGAAAAAACTTGTAGATTCCTAAGTATTATCATGATCACTAGCTAATAAGAACAAGCACGCTGAAATCAATATCCAAATGTAGATGGTGACATGATGCTCTATCAGAAGACGTAGCCTTGTAGCAACCAGTAAAAGTGATCAAAGTGCTCTACAGATCTAGGGACCACGAGTCCTGCTGACCAGAGGGACAAGAAAGAATAGAGTCATCAAACCACTGATACATCACAGGGAACATTGACACTGTTCTTTATGTCAGGGAACCGGCAGATGTGTCCGATGTATAACACCATTCTCTAACTCAGAGACCAGTCACACATGCTGTTCTGAGGAACACTGGTGATCTCAGGAGCATGTGGAGATAGGAAGTATTAGATACATCCCTTGTCATACTGCTTTTTGGCAATTCTAGGTTAAACTGGACACTTACTTGGGAGACACTGACTAAAACATGTTGAAGATATTACAGAAGGTCAGAATCTAGGACCAGGACCTTATATAAATGCAGTCAAACAATGGAAATTAACCATGTCAGCAGATTATTTCATTTTTGCTTCTCATTGGAGGTTAAGATTAATGGCTACTTGGAGCCAGACAGAAAGTAGAATTTTCTGTATAAAACAGAGATGCTAGAGAAATTGTATGGAACATCAAAGAGACAAGAAAATTGGCAGGAATTGATGAGAACCACAGATCCTGGTGAATTACACATTCCAATATAATCCCATTGAATCTGTTGTGTAGGAAGTCTCTGTCGTTTTGACTCTTTAAGACATAGAAAAGGGTACAACTGTGAACTGTAAACAAAAACTCTCCAGAATGCATATATAATGAACAGTATCACCTGAAATAGATGTGGATCATGAGCTCCCATCACCCAGAAATTAAATGTCAGTCCTTTACCATGTAAATCACTTAATAGCTGTTGCTTCCAGATTCAGTGATAAAAAGAACTTGAAAAGGTATTAGCTCAACTATGTTCATAGCAGCATTATTTGTAATAGCAAGAACCTGGAAACAACCTAGATGTCCCTCAACTGAAGAATGGATTAACAAACTGTGGTACATCTACACAATGGAATACTACTCAGCAGTAAGAAAAAATGATATCCTAAAATTTGCAGGCAAATGGATGGATTTGGAGAATATCCTCCTGA